>SNQJ01S0132367.1:36082-50717 GCA_010110895.2 Picea sitchensis | reverse complement strand
GGATGTAAGCTGGAGTTTTTGGAGATAATCTTGTAATTAGGAGAAGGGGATTCTTAGCTTGTTATTCTTTCATGTTTTGTCATTTGACTATTGTAATATGATTTGAGATTGATATATTGTGTGAGCTCACATATGTCATTGTTTTTAACTCTTCACATGTTGTATTTCCCTTATGCAATTTCATGCTTTCCTAATTAGTGTTTCAATGCTTTCTTATATTAGTTTGATTTCAGCAACATAGATTAGATTATATTAGTTCTACTTCAGTCCTGCACAAACAGTGCACGTGCTTCGTCAGTTTACGTACCCCGGGTTGACAATTAAATAGTTGGGCAAGTACTACAACGTTATTAAAATGACATAGATTTCGCCTGACACTCACAAGACTGGTTGATTCTCCAAATCTCCTTGGCTAGCCTCAAGGTGGCCCATATGGCCTCTCATTAGAGAATGACTATTGATGATGCCAAATTTAACACATACATGATAGAATCCAGTGGAAATGTTGCCACTTSCAATCCTGCCAATCTTGGATTCCTGAAAACTATTAAGTCTATTGAATTTTTAGTGGGACCTAAAATTCTACTTTCTCCATATGAAGTCCAATGAGGTTGGAACCACTCTCAAACATCCTAAAGCAATTAATGGTAATGTTAAAAATTTAAATAAAAGGATGAAAATGAAAGATAAAGGAGAATGTAAGGGGGGGCTCTTTAAATAGGTTTTAGTAGGCCCTAAGGTTAGGTTTTATGAATCCTCCCTTAATTTATGGTTTTTTTCTAAAAACAATTCATTTCCATGTGTCCCTAGTCACCCTGTACTAGGGGAGGCATGGAATGTTATGAACCATTTACCTTACCTTGCCTTCACTTACAAAGAATTCTTCTTGGCACCACTATTTTGTTGATACGGGTGGGCTTCAACCCCTGAACTGCTTTGATGAATTCAGACATCATTCTAGTGTATGCTTGTGAAGACAGCGTTGCTCATCGGGGCACTTAAATGGATTTTCTTCTTTATTAACATGGTCATTCCATGACGTTTCTCTCTAATTGGATGGATTGAATCGATTAGATTGATGTTTTGCGCCTTGATGCTGCTATAACGTTTGATGAGAGGCTAGAGACAGGGAGAGGAAATAGATAGATAGAGACATCTTGAGAGGGGCCAGGTGGACAAAATGATGAAAATGAGCAAATGCACCACAAGATGTGTTGCACGAAATGAACCCAGGTGGGATAGACGTGCGGGATGCAGTGAAAGTATTTAGACATCGATGCTTATATATGTTGTTTCTACACTCAGTCTATTTGCATTTTTGATTGATTGCTAGATCGATCACACAAAACTATCCACCAGGCAGGCAAGCAAGGGACTACACGAGCCATCACACCCTGCGTACCCCAACCCTAGGATGGAGGGGGGATGATTATAAGTCTTACCCTTTGAGACACCCAATCAATTATCATTTAGAAATGCCCAATTGCTTCGATATCTAACCGATTGAGTATATATCCTCTCCCTAAATACCTACAAGAGACATCCCACCAAAACCTAGGGAGTTCACCTCAAGCAGCACACGATGTAGGAGCCAAAATCCCACAGTAATCCTACCTGATTGATCAAACTTTTCACTAGATGCTTCAACCTACCCGCTGAGAGAATGAAATCTGTATTCTCCTCGATCTATACCATACCTTAGAGATGATCTCTTTATACCTGACTGAGGGATTGATTGAGACCTGGATGGATCTCCATTTAGACTTGACGACAATGCAATTGACACAACTTCAACAACTAACCTGTCATCAGTGAGCACATACATAACTACACTTTCAACCCACACACCTGATGATCAATCTATTTATTTAGGATACTTGTACTCTCTCTATTTTTGTGAACTCGAGACGAACTATGGATTCAACCAACAAATTCGACCTATGAGAGATACTTCGTCAGTCCTACTACCTTGTTTCCTTCATCGACTAGAGACCTTCCAACCTACCTTCGTCGACCTTGCAACCTGTCTTCAATCAACCCTTGTTGCATGCCTTCAATTGACCAACCTTTAACACCTATCTGAGAGAGATAAATCAAACTTTCTCCTTGCCAAAGGTAGGTAGGGATCTTGCTTTCTCGATCTTGCTATCAAGATATGAACTTGCCATGGGTTCACTTGCCACCAACATAAAGAACAGAGTTGGGGGATGCTTGCCCGGAGATATATTGATTGATTGCCAACATATACATAGAGGGGTGGTACAACGGACGAACAAAGCCGAGAGTAGTCTTTGCTAGGAGCTCTACTCTTTGACAATCTCAATGATAGAAGCTCCAGTCTGTGCAAGCTCTACTCAGTGTTGTCACGGTCATTCCCATAAATTCCTTCCCATGGCAACTAGTCATTTTAGTCAATGCCATAGGGTCACAGTGCCAATCAGGCATTGCATATAGTAGGCATAGCCCCGTTTTTGCAATCTCTATGGAACCATAGCCCTCGACCCTATTCCTCGATCTATACCTTGACCCTCGAACTAGACGCTCTAATGATACAGAGCCTTGTCAATTTTCTTACCTAGGCTAGATGGAAGGAATAATGATGATGCTTACATACGTTTATTCACAATATAGAGGTTCATACACCAGTCTTACATTGGTTATCATAGCCATACTCCCAGTCATAGCCAGTCAGCAGGAATCTGAAGTCTGCAGCCTTGAACTTTGAACCTATAAGAAGAAGAAGATTGAACCTTGAACCTCTAACCTCTCACCTTTTTCCATTCACCAGTAAACATAAGCCTTCAACCTTTCACCAAGGGCCTCACATCTTTATCCAACCGAGTCCAACTAGTTAAATAGAAGCATGTAACCTCTCCACAGAAGCTTTTCACCAGGGAAGTAAGGAGCCATATAAGCCCTAGCCTACCACACTAAAAAGAACCTACGATATACTTACGTTGATTCACACAATTTTAGGAGCATAAGATCATTAGGTGCCACACAACAGTCTGGATTGATTTGATTGATGAGTCTGTTGCTTTCCCCAAAAAGAAAGAACCTATCGTTCGATATAGGACATGTTCAAGAGTTTGAAGTAAAGGAGATGGGTGATTAGGATTATGTTGCTCACCGGGAGTCCTCGACCAGGAGATTAGGAATGAGTTTCAGGAACAAGATGATTAGGATTGTGCCAACAACTGATCTATGAAGAGGAAAAACACATACTTTTCATTATTATACGATGCACTATTGATAGATTTTTGGTGTAGATAAAATATCCACTTAGACCTTCTTGTGCATGTTTTCCTTTTAGCCTACTTAAGAATCTGAGGTTGTTTCTCTCACACACATCAAACAAGGAGAGAAAGAGGTTATAACAACATTCATCCATCAATTTAAGCTCTCTTTGTAACAAGTTACTATGCAGATCACCCAAGATTAACCAGGGAGGATCTTCTTAGGAGCTCTTCATAGTGATCTCTAGATTGAGTATATGAAGAATATACCTCCCACCTATGAGGCAACGATTGCCAAAGTTTGATACATTGAGACAGTGAACATTCATCATGGTTTGGTTTCTTTTAAGCCTCCCATCTCAGATGCCATTCAACTTCATCTTTGTCTCTTACACTTCATCTATGGGGCTCTTGTAATGATAAAAATGTCATAGGCAATGGTATAGTATTGACTCCTACTCTATAGGCTAAGTCAAATAATATATTAGTACCATATATAGTAGAGTATGAAAATCGGGATAGATAATTAGGCCTTTCACATTTGATTATGTGGTGTTTACAACCTAGAGCTCCTTTACTTATGCTAGAGMTCCTTTACTTATGATGTTGGGATTCCTTTCTTAGAGTAGTAAGTTAGAATAGCAAGGATTAGTATTCTCTAGAAATGAAAATCGAAGCGGATCGGATTGCCTATGATATGAAAATGGAGAAAAGAGCCAATCTGAATAAAGTTGATGAAATGCAAGAAAGAAATAAGAAACTATCTTCAGGCAATTTGAGTACAAGGTGGGAAAACCTCCAAAGATATAATTCCACTGGTGATTAGATGCAACATCGACAAGAGAAACCAGAAGTGGATAATGTCATTCATGGGCTGCCTCTTTACTATCCACCAGATGATTYGACAAGTAAAAAACCATTATACATATTGCAAAGTACATAACAAATGGTCATGGTGTTCAAGCACTCCTTCAAAAGGCCAAAGAAGACACCGAAGTGAAAAAATAAGGTTGTATCAAATCAAAGGACAAAATTAGCAAACACAACAAGATACGATAGTGGCTCAATAGACCCAGGTAGTACATATGGTGCAACCTATGTTACAAGCAACCATGATGGTTACTTAGATTTCTTTGGGTGGTGATTAGGAAGGAAGTAACACTATAGTTTGTGTTGTAACTTGCAACATAAAATAATAATGTCTCATTGTCGAATGGATGACATGCGACAAAATGCTACCTTTGTGGCATGTGGGGCCATATTGCACAAAATTGAATGTTTAATTAGCATTAAGGCACATATTTTTTCTTGAGACTATAGCTCAATTACCTCAGTGGAACACAAACAACCATCACTACACCCAAAATGATTTTTACAATATCCCAATAAGTGTCCTCTAGTTGAATCTAAAGAAGAATCATTTTTTTTTCGATTCTAGTTAGGATATAAATTCATGCCTCCAACCTTTGAAACACCTTCACACAATCCTCTTTAGAAAACAATGAAGCAAATATTTGTTTAAACAAAGAGTCCTGCTTCCGAACTGTAGCCTCTAAAACCAAAAAATGATTCACACAAACCTCTTCGGAATCGACAAAAATAATAATACCAAGGAGGAGAAGAGACCTGTGAATTGGGATCCGGTGAGCAAGTCTAAAATTAGCCTAGACTTAGTGCCCTAAGGTCAAAGCCCTATATCTCGCCAGAGCCTTATGTAATGTGGGGGTCAGTGACGTGTGTCTTGTGTAGTGTGCGTATAGCCACATTTCTTTGATGATCTGTGAAGGAAGGTATGAGGATGAGAATTCTGCCTAGAATTGTACGAATACGTAAGGGCAGGCTGGTACAAACAATCAATCAGAAGGACGGCTGGATAGGCCATACATAATATATGGGGATGGTAAGACCCCCCCCCAAAAAACAAACACTTTCAATCAATTATCTCTCTATCTGTCTGTAAGGGGAGAGCCAAACTCCCAGAAGACGCTTATAATGTTGTGCCTGTGAGAAAACATTAAGGTTTGGGCCCCGTGTCCTTAACTTCATTGGCCGGTGGGATAAGGTTGTAGAAGATGGTGAAACCAGGAACAACAAAGCGCCTCCTTACGAGAGCAACCCTCCTATGGATGGAGGTGGCCCAAAAACCTAGGCTTAGAAACTATCTTGTGCCTCTTTATGTCCAAGACATCATTTTATGTCTGCCTATGAAAGAAAGGCCTTCACTATAGATTTCCAAGAGGAAGGTTTGTACCCCCTTCGTTCTTAATGGGGAGTGGCAGAGTAGATAGAATAGAGAAGGGCCCTATATAACTCACCCATTGGGGGTCGAGGCCCATGCCCACGTGATCTGTATGGATTGGTTGGTGGAGAAGGTAGCCTTATATAACATGGATCACCCTGTATCAATGTAAGAGGATAAGGCATGCCTCCGACCAATCACACCATGACCAAAGATCACTCCAAGTTGAAGAAGTGAGCGGAACACCACCTAGATAATTTTATAAGGTGGATATATATATATAATAAAAGAACTACCTACCTTCCTTATATTGCTCCACCCCTACCTAGCTCTTTCTCTCTCCCTTGCCTTGGCTCCTAAACCCCGACTTTCCAATCACATGCTGGTTGGTTACTGTCTTCTTGCCTACCATGAGAACCTAGGATGGTGGGGACTATATGCAAAAGAGGGCCATCCAAGCTCTATGAATCTTGAAAATAAAAACCAGCCATAAAAAGGGTGCAAGGCACTTGGTGGATTGGGGCAAGGTCTGGAGGGAATATCATGTGCTTTCATTCATGTCGTTAGTGGGTCGTTATTTAAGGAAGTTGTACGAATCTTGGTAGTAATTTTGTCTCAGTTAGGAGGCACACACGGGACCATTCCAATAAGCGGAGAGGGCCTTTTCTATCATCGGTCGTAAGCAACCATAATGCCTATTCCTAATACCTAAACCATCTATTTGATTCGAGCAGTCTCCTATTCATTCCTTGAACAAGATAGCCACCGGTCCTTCCAGTTGTAGGGAAGGCAAAAGCCAAGAGGGAATCCGCATCTGTAACGGATAAGATTCGAGCCTGGCCCATCACCATGCGTACCTCGGGTGGAGGTATATAGTACAGTTGTTGTTATTACAAGTAAGAAACCACCTCCTCTATTAGTTAGGGTTTAGGGTTTATTGGGGCATTAACCCAAACCGACCTAGAATTAAAAATGGGTATAGGAAGAAATGCAAATTCGCTAGAAATGACCAGATATAGCTACTAGAATACAACATGTAAACTATGGCTACTGAATGGATCAAATGAATTGGGTGACTAATGCTTCTTCAATCTTTCCACGATGTCAGTTGCGAAGAATGACCGCTCCTCATCATTTCTAGTAAGTTTCTTTGTAAGCGAGCATTGTTTTTATAAGCGGTGGAAGAACTTAAGACTTTCCTGAACAAAGCTCCCTCTATCTATCTACTTGATTCCAGTTTGGTCAAGCAGGTGGGGTGGGATAAATAGTTGGAAAGGTGTTATATCTATGCGGGAGAACAACAGGGACTGACTTGCTCAGTCATTACTGATTGGAGATCCTTTTCCCCCCTCATGTTGTGGCCTAGGTGAGGGGTGGGCTAAAGAATCTATTTCTTGGACAAGAGATACGAATAGGATATTACTTCGCTATTTTTTGTGGGTCCCTGCACCATAACTTGTGAGTGACGGGTTTCTCCAATACCCATCTCATCCCTTGCTTGACCCTGGGAGCATGTCGTATCCCTCAAGTCATTTATTATCATAGCTTGGTCATCCCTGGGAACTACTCTTCGCGCCTCCACCCTTCATAGTTGTGGTAGAGAAACTGAAGATTTGCCTTCACCAACTAAGGATAGATACGACCAATAGGCCATAGGTTGATTCCTCCTTCCAATTCCCTAAACATCAGCAGTATTATGCCCACCTAGAGCAAGCAACAACTGAGAGATTCCTCTCCCCCAACCTCCTTTAGATCTTCAAAGTAGTAACGGGGCACCTCATTCTAACATAGTTGATTGGTTCTTTCCATCATTCCAACGCACTATCCCTCTTTCTATTATTTAAGGTTCTTTCCCTTTTCGAACTAACGTGACTACGAGACTACCTTCTTAATCAAGTGATATCTAGTAGTTGTATTTATCTATTGAACTATTCTATTCTGATGCCCAATGTCAGGAAGGGAAGGTCGCAAGTTTCGCATCTCATGATCTAGGGCAATCGATGGAGCTAGCCACATCTAATCACGATCGGAGTTGGTCTTTCATCCCACAATTATTATCTAGAAAAGGGAATGAGCTAATCCACATTTATTGAAATGGGAAAGTAGGCTTTATTGGTTTCAAAATATATGAAGGCTCTTTACCCAGATTAAGACAACCCTCAAAATTATTATTGAGAAAATTCCTATTATATAGAAAAGGCCAACCCGATCTAATTAGATAAAAGTTGGTTCAGTCGCTTAAAGACACAAGATTGGGCATTGAGTGTTATCTAGAATGAAGCTCGAAAACAAACATTCTTTCTTAATTCATGTTTTTTTTATGTAATATATCAATCGATCGAGTGAGAGCCAATCTCAACTCATTATTATCAGGTGTTAATACTGAGTGGAGGGGAATACTCAAATGCCTATTGAAATGGTAAGTTAATAATTTTCAAGCAAGTGGTTGTTTCTTTCAAATCAGTGCCAACCCCAGTTAGTTAGTGTTGGCCAACCAAGCATGTTCGGTTCTAAGGGGCGGAACATGGAGGTAGAAGGTACTCAACTATCGATGTTTATAACTAAAATAATAGTGCTTGTGACCTGTCTATATAGGGTTAAAAAAGGTGAGCTCATTCAGCCCTTAAACGACCGAGAGAGATATATGACACATATCATTACCATGCTCCCATTCTATTAAATAGGATAAGCAATCTCTAAAGATTAGAAGCATTCTCCTTTTCCGATATCCAGGAGAAGGGGATTCCAGGGTGAGGAAGAGAGTCAACATTCTCTCGTTTGATCAATGCAGCTCCAGTTCCAGTTCTGGGTTTTCGGGATATGGAATAGGTTGGCTGTAGATCGGGTCAAACTTTCCAATAGTGATCTGGTTGTACCTAGCAGCATAGAGCTCATGTTTTAGTATCCAGCCACCAAAAGAATCAAACATATTCTATACGTATCAACAAGTGACAGAAAATACAAACGAAACACCGAAGGAAGAAAACAAAATCGTCTCGATTGATTAATGAAGTGAACCCAACCAACTTCTTAAGAGTTTGAATCAGTATCCTCTTCCTTTCAAAGGTGGACTTATTTACAAAAGTGCTAGGGGTGGGTCAAGTCTATTACAGATGTCAAAACTCATCCAATTCAATTTCTCTTGACCTGCATTTCCTTACGTTTCTCCCGCCCACCTTACCCTGCCATACCCTGGATCAACCATCCCGCTACCTATATCCTTCTCTCCCATACCATCATATAGGTTCGAATGGAGGGATGGTAGCTACCTCCATGGATGCTAAGGAGATGAATGATAGCGGACCCAACCTTATTCTAAACTTATTTACTTGACACCCCCTTTCTATATAATAATTATGATTTCTATTATTTAAGGTTGATTCTTCTTGACAAGAACCTAAGGAATCAAAGTGTGTTATAGATATAGATATAGAGAATATCGTTGGCCTACTACGCTTCTCTATGAGCCCCTCATACAATACTTGGGGAAGTCAATGTTTCGAATTCCATGCTATGTCGAGAGGTGGTGTTCCAATAGGAGAAGCTTATCCAAGATTGACCTTTCCCCCGTATAGGTGGAATCATATTTGGCTAATCCGTACTTGTTTCATGGTCGATCTGTAGCCAACGATCATCTATTTCTTCTTTCCTTCCCTATTTATCCTTCCTCAATATTCATAGGGGCTCGACCCTTCTCGTTCTTGAAGCCATATCAATTACTTCCTTATTCAAGGGGGTTTATTATAAGTAGGGGGAAGTGATATGCGTCAAAAACACATTCATTTATAAGATCTTCCCTTTTCTATGAGAGGGTACAGGACCCGACTCTATTAGCAGCATCTAATCCCTATTCTATCTAATTCATTTTATATCCCCTTATATATATTTATATACCTCTATATACAATTATTCATATCATAAAAAGGTTTCAAATACTAACCAATTGGGTGGGAATAAAGGACCATCAAGGGATCTGAGAGGCATTTCCAAGAACCATAGGCAGAGAATTATAATGAATCACTGGAACAACATCCTCTCTCCCTATTGAAAAGTCGAGAACTCAAATCCTACGGATAATAAGAAATGGTAGGGCATTCAAGATGTACTCAATTCAATCTTTCCCCCTTTCTTTTAAGCTCATAAGCCTTTATTAATTTATTAACATGAAATAAATAGGGGGGCATAGGCCAGTTTCTTCTTTCTCGTTGGAGAAGGGGAAGATTTATAGACAACAAACTATTAATAATGAGGGAAGCTATTAGATTGTTATCATATCTTCTATTATAGTAGGGCTTAACTTATAATAGTAGGGCTCTCAACTTCAAGCCGTAAACCATTCTATGAAAAAGGTAATGGAAATTCAATAATACCAATCTATTCAATTTTGAAAAAGACCTTTTTATAGGACATCTAAATCATAAGGACTTAGAAAGCCCTAGGAAATCCAAGTATCTAAGGCCAATCGCCCTTTGAGGGGACGAAATACAAGGTTGTCACCCCTGATTTTACGAAGGAAAGGTTGGGCTCATCCAAGGAAATCCTAAAAAAGGGCCAAGTGGGAACATATGTAATGACGATCTCGCTTCCTCTCATGCTTCCTCTGAAGGGTGTAGATTTGCCAACTTTCTTTATTTTCCATGTTTCTTTGCAGGGCTAAAGTAGTATCAGAAAGAATGCCTCGAATGTCACTTTATTCTGCCAAATGAAGAAAGACCATCCACACCACGTTGGAGAAGAACCAAGATAAGGGTAGTTAACACGTTGTTGGTTGATAACATGCACATGAAGTAAAGGGCGGTGTTAAAGGATAATCAAATGGTGGTATGCCCACTCAAGAGGCGCTTCCTTTTTCCTTGCAAGATCATCTGGCTGTAATGAATCATGATAGGGTAGTTCAGATCCAAAGATCCATCCCACAACTGAGCGGTCTAACATAAATGAAAACAAGTAGTCATAAGTAGGTCCTCCCTCCATGCAATCAGGGCATGTGGTGGGTGCAATTAAGAAAGCATCGTAACCTTCCTTCCCCTTTTGGGTTGTGAAAAGAGGTAAGTCATAAAGATGGCATGATGAATAAGAAGGGCTTTCAAGACTGCCCAAAATTACGTATATAAATAGATAAAGGCCTGATATCATAAAGTTGAGGAGCAGAGTGAGATTTCCTTCCATCTGAAAAAGGTACAAGGTTGGGGGCACCAAGTTGATTGGGAAGGGATTTTTCTAAATCCTAGAAATAAGAAGGTTATTCAGAATAGTCTCGTGAGATATAAAACTAAATGTCATGTTTGGTGGGTCTAACAAATCCTCCTTATAAGATAAGTTTCTTCATACAAGTTCCCATACCATCTAACACTAAGGGTGAGGTGCGCAAGAAAAATACTATTCCTCCAAGGTGATGTGGGGTCTTACAAATATCCAAATGATTTGAACAACAATTTTTTAATTGGTGGGGTGGTTTCGATCAATATAAAAACCTTCGCCAAATGTAGATTTTTATAAATAAAATATGGTGTTGTTGGGAGTTCTGAGGCATATTATTCTCCATCTGGCTATGCGATTTCCCCGAGATATGGTACCTCTATTTCATTCAGCTTCAGGGCTAAAAGGAGAGGTATGGTAGGGGGTTGTTGAAATGGTTTCCCCCCACATCGGGAGTAATAATGTATTTAAACGAATCTGTGTAAAGTGAAGCCCGCTCGGCCCAATAAGAGAAATAATGCCTACCCACTAAGCATTCGTCAAGCAAGTGGTTGTTTGGAAAGCCCATCAAATATCTAAGTTAAGGTAATGGAATCGGTCAATCAACAAGGGTGTGAAAAATGAATGTTGGTAGGTCACACTCACATTAATGCAAGTAGGAAGCCAAATAATGCCCACCCCAGCCACGAAGCATTGGGTAAAGGCAAGTGGTGGTTTGGAAGGTCGATAAAATCTCAAAGTTCAGGTAATGGAGCCGGTCTATAAAGAGAAAAGTATTGTGGGTAGGTGGCACTAACATGAAAGGCAAATAGGCATCTTCCTAGCAATGTTGGTTGTCTTAATGAATCAATCATATTGGGGTTCATATCGTCCCGACAATATCAATAGTGTCCCCACCAAGCATTCCTCAAGAAAGAGGGTGTTTGGGCATCACTCACTAAGTTGGTTAAGTGAGGGAGTATAGAGAGGTTGGTTAAGCAGGTAGGTTGGTGGAGTAGGTAAACCATAAGTTAAGGCAAGTAAGCATCTAAAGATATTGCTAGAAATGTAGTTTGAATTCATAACAAGTCTCTGGCCAGGTTCATCCCGTGCCATCCTGACAAGAGAGTGGTACCCCAAATAACAAAGGTTGTGTAAGTGAGGTCTGAAATATAGGTTGGTGAAGCAGGTGGATAAGTGGTAACAGTTAAGTAAAGGCAAGGTAAGTAGAGTAAAGGTAAATATTCAAGGTCAAAGTGCCTACACAAGCCTTTCCAATCTCTGCCCGCTGGGAGTAGTTCTTCAATTAAAGAAGGCAGTTTCGACGATCCAACCTGTCCAACAGAAATTAATAAAGTAGGATTCTAAAGGTAATATTAAAGGTCTAAGGTGCCTACCTACCCCCTCCTCTATTCAGGCAGTAGTTCCAAAGGAAGTTCAGTTCTGACTATCCCACGGCTGATTGTTCCTGTCCAACTAACAATAATTTTGTAAGCTAAAGGTAAATATCAAGCCTTCCTRAAATGACGTATATAAATAAGATCAAAATATGAAACAATTTGACCAAACTTTGATGAATAAGGAATTAGGGGTGGTTCTRGTTCATCCCAAAAACCTTTGCTAAACGTGTATTTTATAAATAGAAGCTATTGTTTGGGATTCTGAAGGCTATTTTCCATCTAGGTTCCATAACTCTATTTTTTCTTTAGGTAACTTGATTCATTCGTAATTTTCCCTGCGTCTTGGGTCTGGGTGCCTGAATCCAAAAGAAAAGAAATAATAAGTCTTCGTGAGAAGATCCCATATGAAACTGGTACTCGGTTGGTGGGGTCATAATAATATCCATAAGAAGTGTCCTTAGACAAGTCCCTCTCGCATAAGAAAAATAACATGAGGTGGGGTGCTAAATAAGAAGAAGCAATGAGAGGAGCGTAGCAACCTCAAAGGAATTGAAAATCGCTTGTCCAAGTTACTTGATGGGGGGGCAAGGTGGGATAAATAAATAACGTATATAAAGGCCCAATATAAACAGTTGAGGTGCGAAATATCCTATGTGATCAAGAATATACTCCTAAAGGGAAGGGTCATACTTATACCCATAAGAAGTTTATGAAGAGAAGATGAGAAATAGAGTCAAGCAACAAATAAGAAACAAACGTTGAGGTGCGCAACAAAGATCCTTCCTATGTGATAAAAGAAGATCCTGATATGACATCTATAAAGAAGATCCAAATATGAAACTAAAGGTCAAGGTTGGTCCCCACCATCGTCTGAAGGCCCCTTTCTACACTATATGGGTACAGGGATGTAATTCCTCCCTCTCCACTCCAAACATGGCTAGTATCAAACTTTCAGGGTATGGGAATGTATGACCTCAACCTAATCGGAAAATTCATTCAAGGTCCAAGGGTCAGGGATTCTAAATCATAGGAATAATAAGTTTCTAAATAAGATCCCCATCTGAAACAGGCACCAAGCTTGGAGAGTGTCACCAATAAGTTAGTTGGGAAAGAAAGGTGGGGTGTAAATCATAGCCATAAGAAAGAAGGTTATCAAGCAAGAATAGTCATCCCCATGGCATATTCAACTCAAGGTTTGGTGGGGTCTAACACCTATAAGATAAGTTTATGAAGACAAGTCCCATCCCATACTAAACTAAAGATGAGGGTACTACTCTAAAATCTAATTTTGGTTCAGGTCTCCAGAAGATCCAAATATAGCGTATATAAAGTGTACCAAGAAAGAACCTATATAAAGGCTCGTCGATCAACCCAAACTAAAGGTTGATGACATGGGTAACTTGGGACTCATGTCTGATCCACCCAAACTAAATGCTAGGAGCAGGTAATCAAGAGCATATAGGGGGGAACTAATCATATCAAGCTTGCTAAATAGAAGGTTGTGATTTAGCAAGATTTCCAACAATCAAAAGTAAGGTAAGCAAGAAAAGCAATAGAATAAAGGCGATAAAATCTTGTTCGAAATGACGTATATTAATATAAAGGGTGTTCATGTATAAATAACATATATGCCCCAAATATTTAAAGTGGTGAGGCTTCATTCGAAGATCCCCATCCATCTGAGGCACCAGGTCGGGGGTTGCCTGGTTGGCACCAAGTGAGTTGGGAAAGGTGGTCAAACCTAGTAATAAGAAGAAGGTTATTTAGAATAGTCTCGTAAGATAAAAAAACAAAATGTGAGGATCGCGGAGAATAAGAAGCAATAAAGTAGTTATCTCCTCTCTCCATAATATAATAAAAAGGTGGGTTCTAAAGAAGATCCAAATCTGAAACAGGCACAATATTGGAGGTAGGCACCTAGTTAGTTTGTTAGTAAGAGTGGGGTAAAAGGTTTCTAACTGTCCGAGTATGGGGATGGATGATCTCAACCTTCCTTCTATCTGGAAGCATTTCAAAGTTGTCTCACTGTCTGGGTATGTCTATCTCTCCTCTCCGAACATTAATGGCTTGGATCAAACCATCTGGGTACAGTTATGTCTGACCTCAACCTTGTTGGACATGATGGGGATGGCCTGAAGTTCCTTCAGTATGTCTGTATCAAATTTTTCGAACATGTCGAGCAATAAATTGTATAAAGAATATTGATCCATAAAAAGGTTGGTTATAAAGAGCCTTGCCCTATCTAAGCACCTACCTAGAGTCTGATGGTTTGATAAACCCAAAAAGTAAAGGTTGGCAGGAGGTAATAAATAACAGTTAGTAAGACCAACCAATGGGCAATAAATAGAGGGGTTGTAAAATCAAAGGTGGTGGATGTAAGACTATACTTCCGGCGAGAAGAGAAATATAATTAAGGCAATAAAATCCTGCCCGATCAGTGACCAGTTCACTCTTGTATGATTCTGGGCTCCACGGGACAAAACCATACCATACTGTGTGGATCGTCTATTTCAAAACCAAAGCATAAAATGTAAAATCAAGGTTGTTCCAATAAGGCCAGGGGGGGCATAAGAGGCTTAGGC
>SNQJ01S0132364.1:26421-39456 GCA_010110895.2 Picea sitchensis | reverse complement strand
GTAGGTTGTATCCCTTCATTTGCTGGATAATAATAAAGGAAGGACCTAGCAATTTCTCTGGTGGACATAGCCCACATTGGGTGAACCACGTAAATCTGTGTCTCTCTTGTATTGTGTGTCTTTTGTGTTTTGTTTCTACATTTGTTTTATTTTATTGCTCCGCAGTCCTATTTTTCTAACAGGTTTTTGGTATCTTGGTCTTGGTCTATTTGTGGAGAGCTATAACATGACATTGTACCGGTTGAAGGAATCTATACTGAAGAATTGGTTGTTAGGTTTTCTCCCCGATGAGGGTTTCACAGGATATATCTTGTGTTCTGTGATTGTTTATTTTTCAGTGATCCAATTACATGCAATTGTTAATGAATGTTAAAGAAGATAACTGTAACTTCTAAAATTCTAACACCAACAGGGGTTACAAGGGTGGACAACAATGTGCGCTTAAGCACCACTTGTAGTTCCTATGTGTATGCTTCCCCAAACACAGATTTATGTGTTGAATAATAGATCTTTGCAGCTTTAAGACACCGAAATATGTCTTTACCCTGAAAAAAAAGTAACCCACAATTTTCTGCCAAGGAAAGTGCTCAGATACCACTTGTAAGGTATCAAATCTATTATAATAGCCAAAAACAAAATATTGTAGAGAATAACAACGAAACAACAAAATAGATGAAACCACAACACCAGAATGATACTTTATTGATAGGAAACAATGTTTACTTGCCTCTTCAAGGGGGCAACCTCCAACATAGTAGCGCTAGATATTATAATAATTCTCAAGACAAAATTTGTCATACCCTCTACTCCTTTTTATACTAAATCTATCTATCCAAAAGAACAATCTAAAGGAAGATCATTCTAGAAGTGAAATTTTTTATTAGGTCTTCTTACATTTGACTTATTCTTCCTTATTGCTAGGCCTTATTAATATTGGCCTTTATTACATGGAAATATATTATTCTACCTACGTGAGAGGTTCAAGAGGTTAGGTACCTAACAACAGTGAGGGAACTTGTTTGTTGTAGCAGCTGAGTGCAATTCAAAAAAGTCTAGTTTATGGGGGCTCTTCCACCTTAGATTGCTCCAACATTTCCTTCTGGGCTTTGATTCTACAATGGAAGTCGACAGATGGTCAAATGGGATTCCCTCAGGGTCATAACCGTGGTAGTTGGTCCTGGGTTCTGTGGGGGTCTGAGATTGAGACTGGTTTGTCACATTGGGAGGTGGTAATTGTTTGACACGATAACATGATGACGAGACGAGATTCAAAAGGTGATCATGGGAAATTCAAGAGGATGAAAGGGAGGTGGACCCACCAGCATCGACAAGCCCTGTGGCTCGAACTAGAGAAGCTCGAGCTGTTGGGGAGGAAAAAATTTGGTTTCATAGCCTTTGCTTGGATTTAGAGAAGCTAAAGATGACTACAGTTGAAGAGGCGGTGTGCAGGAAGCAAAGGAAAACCTGAAAGGAAGAAATCATGGTAGAAGTTAAGAATTGGGTTCTGTACCCAGGCCAATCACATACTCCAGACACCAAGTACTTCAAACTTGTTGAAAATCATTGGTTAATGAAGGTGATGGTGGCTCAGACAATAGTGCAACACCAAACGGAAAATAGATCCACCCTACATGTTATTCGAGTCTTCGAGGGAAAATTTGACTCCTCTACAAAGCTCAATTCAGGGTCCAGTTCATAGTTCGTCAAGATGAGGACCAAGGTGTTTCAGAGCGACAACCAGAAGGAACCTCTAACCTTGAGGGGATTAAAGAGAAGTCGATTATTGTGGAGGATGACCAACCAGTTCCAGGAATAATGCAGAAGGAAGATAAGGACAAGGAGCCTCACAACCATGAAATAGGCCGACGGGTTTGAGCTTTGTTTTTTTTTTTGAATTTTTCTAATTTTTCTAATCGAATAGTCATGGGGGAGCCTGTAATTAAATTCCAAGTTTGAATTATGTGATGTTTAATTCAAAAGAAATTCTAGAAACTCCTAGTTATAGTAGTGAAATAGTTATGTTGTTAATAGCAGATACTGATAATCTAAAAAATGGATTAGGGGTCTGGATTCCGACATGGCAGACTCTCAGTAAAAGGCTTGTATTTTTGCGACTGTACATAATAGAAATCCTTATACTTTTTTTCTTAAAAAAATGAACATATAGAGAAGGGATCCAAAATCATTCAAAGTGGTTGATTTAAATCAACGTCTTTGAGCAATTTTGAACACTATGACCATCTAGGGTTGGAATTTCAAAATAAAAAAAGCTTGTCAAATTTGACGGTTTTGAAAATTGTGATCCTTGTTTTGCCAATTTTCCTGTCAAATTCCATTCCTGCTACCATCTCATGTTACCCTAGGCTCTACTTGCTCCCAAATTAATATTTAAATCAACGACTTTGAATGATTTTGAAGTCCTAACATCTCACATTACCCACTCTACTTGCTCTCATATATATATATATATATATATATATATATATATATATATGATTTATTTAAAATTAATATAAGGATTTTGAAAATTAAATAAATATCAATAATTAACGTATTATTAGTCCCTGTCGTAAGCATAGAGGGACTATAGCAATCGATAAATCGTTGACTGCATATTACTTTGTCCTTTGACCCAAAATATTTGCACGATACTTATTGCTGGAGCTATGGAAATAAAATCATATATTTTTATATAATAAAAAGTAACATATATGTACTGATCTGATTGGATAAGAGATTGAAGGTCTTATTGGCGGCTTCACTATTCCCAATGTTATATATGTTGGCACATCCAAAGTATTTGATCGTATATGGTCTTTTTTGAATCATATATTTTGTTATGTATTCGTCGATGGTGGATTAATGCTCGCATTAATTCGAATGTTTGGTTTAACATTTTATGCTAGGTAAATTTATGGCAATGTTAGATATTGTGGCGTATCCAAAGTTTGGCTTTCCAAAACATTCTGTGGTGTTCGAACTATTGTTACAAAAAATATAATTTTTCTTTTTGGGATACGTCAGAGTCTTGCCACATTGAATTTTTTTTTTAAATGTTTACAATGCATTTCTGACAGACTTAAATGTTTACCTAACAAGCTTGGTAGTGTTGAATGGTTACTTAATAGGCTTGTTACAAGACATTTTGTTATGTTTTTATAATTTTTATGCTCTAGCGACATTGCTAGTTTGGTGGTCCATGCTTACTTTTTGCATGCCACTAATTTCTTATTTGCATGTTGTCGTTGTTCTTGCTTGCCTATTCGTGTTGTTGTAGTTTGGACGTTTGGGTTTCTGCAATCGCGATTGGAACAACATCGTTCCTGGGGGGGTGGTTGTTGCTTGCTTCTTTCTTCGTTGTATGTTGTTTATTGTTGCTTGATTCGACTTTGCAGGGTACCGGTCTTGCGCCTGCAATTGGGCCTTTTAGTGCTTCTTAGTTGGGTTCTTGTTTAGTGCTTGCTCTTGTTTGGTTAGGGTTTGCAAATGTTGGGATGCTGCATCTACGGTTAGATCTTTGGCCACATTTTGTTTTGCACTGCAGTTTGCATAGAATACTATTAAGATAAAATAACAGACTAAAGAATTGCAGGTGGTGTAAATTGCATCTATTATGCGTTGAAACAAAGTTTGTTGGCCTCAAAATATATTTCATGGTTGTCGATTCTTTTTACATGGATTCTATGTTACTATGGTTTTATAGTTATGACAATGGTTTTTGTTGTGTGGGAGATATGCTTTTACTTTCTTGTTGTAAACTGCGTTTGACTCTAGTTTTTCGCGTTTATGTGGTCATTCCGAGTGACCATCGTTCGGTTGCATAGTTGGCCACTTTTATGGACGTGGCTTCGCGAATAGGTTCTATCGGACTATGACAGGTTGTGTTTGGTGTATACATTAGCTTTCCCGAATTAGTTTTCTTTAAAAGAATCTCGGGCAGAAGAGAATGCAATTTATGAAATTATAGGTTTCCTAAACCGCAGAGTCGTCATCCCATACTTACCAGTTTTTACATCGCGGGTTGACGGGGTAGGCGGCTGAAAATTGACAATCGGAGAGTTTTGCGATATACAAATTGACAATCGGTCAACAACGAGAGTTTCACAATCATTCCGATCGACCGCAGTTGGGTTCCATACTTAGCCAGTATTATGGACGCGCCTTCATGGATAGGTTGTATCGAACTATGGTGTATACGTTAGCATTTCCGAATTAATTTTCTTTAACAGTAGGGCTCATGGACATAAAACATTGAAATTTATTAAATTACAGGTTTCTTGAACATCATAGATTAAACATAGGAAATATGTAATTTTATAGAGTAGATATATACAGCCTACATGAAGCCGTCATCCCATACTTAATCAGTTTTTGCATCGCGTGTTGTGAGGATAGGCTGTTGAAAATTGACAATCGGAGACTTCGGCGATATAGAAATTGACAATCGGATTTGCGGACTATTTGAATTTGAAGGCCATCATGTCCAAAAAAGTTAACATTGTCGAAATAGTTTACGTTACTTGCGTTTTACATACCCTGGTGGACAAAAAACACACACAAAAAAAATAGCGAACATTTTTTGAATCACAGGTTCTTGGGATGGCGGGCTTTAGGTTCGGTCCCTGTGGTTCCGTTCTTGGGATGGCGGACTTAGATTCGATCCCTGTTGTTCTATGTCCTACAAATAACACATACAGTTCTGTAATATACAAAATGAAAATTGAGCTTGCCCACTCTTTGAATTTCAAGGGCTCCTCAAAACAACTATCATTCTCGAATTACTCATATATAATAGTTAAATAAAGTAAAAACAAATAAATACTCGTACTATATGGTAAATGGCAAACTGCGGGTGGTAGAAACTCCTTTTAACAGTTGAACAGTAAATGACAATGCAAGTTCGCAAATTTCTTGTTGAACAGTTATTGGTTGTAACTGGGAGTGGGTAGCATTGATCCACTGCAGGATTGCCGTAAAAAACGTGCCCGGAAATGCTGACGCGTTTTTGGATAAGATGAGAATTTGTCTTCCCATAATAATAATTTAAGAGAGCGTCAGAATTTTCAAACTACTGCAGTTTTTTTTTTTTGTCGATACTCCGATTCTCTCTAGGTCGAAGTACTGGTATCACGGATGAATAAAAATTAACAATCACATCAGAGACATATTTCGGTACTTGAAATTAACAGATGCGATGTATTTGAGAATTGACAAAAAGTGTTAGGGATTCCTTCGACATATTCATAGGAATGGAGTTGTCTGGTCAGAGCAAGCCATCGCTAAATGGAAGCGGCGTATAAAGCAGGTTTGTATAATGGAGTAACATAACTTGGGAGCAATATTTTAACAGTCAAAAAAATTGGACTTTAATCAGGCTAAATTTTCAGAGGTAAGCTGAATTTCCCATGGATTAATGTTTTATATCTTTTAAAATCTTGCTTCAAGGATTATGTTTCATTTTAAACCAATTCAGATACTCAAAAAATCAATCAAAATTTTTGACTGAAAATTTAAAAAAGGACCACCGAAAAACCTACCCAAAAATAATTTGATATTTTTGGAATAGAAGATTGCGATTGCTCTTTGCTCTTTGTATAATTAATAACATCTTGCCTGCTGAATCAAATTTGTTTAGAACTTCGACCATGAGTTTTGGACTTCAGGCAGTTCAAAAATTTATGCATTTTTCCCACTAGTCAGCTCTTGAGATTTTTTCCAAGTAAAATCTAACTTTATATATAAGAGCAAATTTCTATCATTACGGAGTACAAAAGAATACCAAAATTTGGAAAGCAGCCTGAGGCTCTCCTAGACTTCACTGACGTTGAGAGCCGAAACGCTTCCACCGTGAAGAAATAGGGGCTTGGAGTAAGATATTGCTTACAGTTTTTTTGTTAGCACACGGCCTGCACTAACTGTCGATATATACTTGGAGGGTCCAGGTATATGAGAGAAATGTGATAATTAATTTGTTGTAGGATTGTTTGTGATTGTCTCTATAGTTTTTTGTGTGAGAACTCGTTTAGTTTAGAGTGTTGTGTTGGGCCACTTCTTTGTGGTCATCGTTGTCTATGTTAGCGCTACCTGAGAAGATTTGCGTAGAGTACTACTTGTGTGGAGGAAAGAAGATTTGCTACAACTAAGAGGAGCATTGGTGAATTGTGCGCAGAGGTTGGCTGGATTGTCAACACAGATGGAACCACAACTGAGAAGCGTGCAGAGAACTGGTGAAGAGCGTGAGAGATCCGCGCAACCCTAGCCACGGGGAAAGAGCCGAAGAGTCGTTAAAAGAGTCGAGTTTACATTTGATTGAGTTGAATCCGGATCCTGGAAGAGATCTCGATGTGCCAGAAATCCAAGCTACTATAACCATTTTATCTAAAACTCGTTATTCCATCCAGAGCACGCTTTTCTATATTGGTGTTGATTTTGAAATGGAGGTGCCCTGAATTCCGATCGATGATGCTTACAAAAAGGTTATGAGCTGTATTTTGTTCTTTTAGCTGATAAATCCTGTGGGAAATAATCAAATCGGTCCAGAGCTCGAACTGTTAACCAATACAAGGTGACTGTATGTGCATAGCCCATATTGTTGCGTGAAGGCGAATTCGTGGAGTTGCCATGCTGAAGCATTGACTGCTTCTGTAGTAGAGATACTGTTATGACTCTTATAAAACATGGTTATAACTCAAGAATAACGACCACTAATTATTGTTACTGTTTGTGAGTTTCATTAAACTAAATGCTAATGAAAAGGTCATGTTGTAAGATTGATTTTTCCGTATATTTTGTATCTACACTACTTTCCTAGAAAATTGACGAATACAACAACAATACTACTTTTCTAAAAATTGACGAATACAACAGCAGACCATGTATTTAGATAGATGGAAGTAATATAGAATATACTTATTTTCTAGAAAACTGGTGAATACAAGGACAAACCATTTATTTCAACATATGGAAGTATGTCAATAGAATGACTAGCAGTCACTACAAATATGTTTTCCCTTGTATTCACTAGCACTTATTGTATCCACTAATAGTTATTGTATCTTCAATAGATGAAATGGTAGTTTGAATGAATGAGTGAGAAAGAGCTTAGTCTAGGAAAGCTCTTAAGTGGATAGAGGCCCTGATGAAGGATAGACCAGAGAGATATCATAGTTCAAAAATATTTTTATGTGATTTCAATATTGTTAATTGTGATGTAAGCATTAAGGGAGGGTGTTAGAATTAATGCTTACTTTAGAAAATGGTTTGGGTTTGTTAGATCTAGAATATCTTCTCCAATTATTCTGAAGTGGATCGAGGCTCGAGGCCTTGATGAAAACCATACCACACAAAGATGAGAGTTCAAAAATATTTTTAAGTGATTTCAATATTGTTATTTGTGATGTAAGAATTAAGGGAGGGTGTTATAATTAATGCTTACTTCAGAGAATGGTTTGGTTTTGTTAGATCTGGTTGGTTGTGGAAGATCTTCTCAAACTACCAAATCCTATTTATGTATGTGTGGTTGAGAGATTCCCTCATGACTTTGTTATGTTGTTGAGGGAAAACTTCATGTATAAATACGTGCTTCATTGAATAATGTATGTGTGGTTGAGAGATTCCCTCAAAAGTTTGTTATGTTCTTGAGGGAAAACTTCATGTATAAATATGTGCTTGATTGAATAATAAAAATATATAGAACTGTTTTGTGCATATTGGATTTCTAAGTTTTTTAGTATACCTTTTATATTTATTTTTGTTTGATTTTCATTTAAATATTATGTAAATTATATGTATTTGTTAATTCTTGTTATGAATATAAGAGCAATTTTTTTTGCTAGTGCAAAGGCAACCTATGCATAACATAAAAATTCTTATGAAATTGCATTTAACATAACATCCTCAAATTGAAAAAATTTATAGAAAAACAAAATCTTCAAATATTTGAGATTCTTCTTTCTTTATCATCTTTCTAAATTTTATTCATCCTATCTCATTCCACCATTGACGAATCAAGCCCTATTAGTAACATTCAACATCTAATGTAGCCCAAGATAATTTTGTTCTTCGTACATCCTTTATTATGTTTTGTCTTGAGAATCCTTTCTCACATGACACCTTACTTGAAGGTATAGTAAGTATTGCTTGCCATAACTTTGACATGTTTGAGAATTTTATATGTAACTCAATAACACAAAAAATTCTCCAAACATATTTTATGGATGGCCCCTCACAATTAACACGAAGAATATCAACAAATGCATGCAACTACAAGCTTCAAAATCAAATAATGTTTTGTTTTCTTCCCTTTCACATACAATATCTTACAAGTGTTGAAAATATTTTCAGGACGACACTTTGAATTCTCTTATCTTCCATGAACTTCTTGTACATGTTCGCAAAGGATAAACAACTTTATAGAGTTGAAAACATAAAGACCAGGAAATCTTCCATTCAAACTCTCCACAAGAGATTGAATGTATTATTTTGTAAGTTGTTTGCAACTCTCTAGTGAACTATCAATGGAAGGTTCTGAAGATTGCTTTTGTGTATCAACATAATCACCACCTACATGTGGAATTGCTACAAATCACAATTTATGCCTATGAATAAGTCACTCTTTATCAATAATTTCTAGATAACCAAATTTAGAGGCATCTAAAAAACTAGATAAGTAACATGTGCCATTTGCGAAGGTGCCACTTCTTCAAAACCACCTTTTTAAAGTGTTTATAATAACATCTATGGTTGCTCCTAAAGAGGTAACATCAACATACTCTTCTTCGAATTTATTATTCAACTTGTTTAGTCACACATTACATCTACAAGCATATCCAAACAAAATTGAATGAAAAAGATCCTTGTCTTCTCATACCATGAGTCATTCCTTTCATTTTTCCACAAAGTCAATATGGCAGGCATCAATACAACAAGTACTTAAATGAATTCTCTTCTTGAGAAACATTTAACTCCTTAGAGTTGAAGAACTTGGAGATTTTAAAGTTGCATAAATTCTTATAGAGAAATAAGTTGACTATTTTTATTCATAGAATTTTGCACCCAAGAATATACCTTATTTGTCAATTTATCAACAAATAATAATTTAGGTATTCTTTTGGAAGTATATGATGTGGATAAATATTCACGATGAACAATATAATGAATACCTACACAATTAGGTACATCATTTTTCAAAAAAGTAACAAAGTCAATTTCATTGCCAACCATTGATGAAACATCATATGTGGAAACTGCTATCATTCTTTTATTTAAAAGGCCACTTGCTTCCTCTAAATCATTAATTGCATCATATGTTGTTTTTCATCTTCCATCACAAACATTTATGAGCTTTAAAAACTATGGAATTGGAGGCCCCAGCCCTTGTGAGCCTAGAAATGTGGAATAAACAACAATGTGTTTCTATAAACTATGATCCATACTTTATTCTATCATTAATGGAAAAAAGAACTATCCAAGATTCTTGTAGTTTGTGCCTCTTCAAGATACTCATATAAAAAAATGATTTTTTTGCAGCCATGTGATTTGTATATGATGTGTAATATTTATTCTTTGACATGTTTGGTGTGTGCATGACATTGCAAACAAACAAATGGATTCATATTTTAAGAGGGGTAAATCGTCTTACACAACCCAATAAATTAATTTCAAAGTGGTAATGACACTTTGATTTTTATTTCCATCAATGCATGCTTTGTGTTCTGTGATAGGTTTTGATTTCCGTTTATTTTTATATATCCATTTTTCTCATGAAATTTATAGATGCTTGAATTGGCATGAAGAATTAGTGAATCATGTTGCATGGTAGAAAAACCAATGCCAAACCCCCATGGTCCAACTTCCTTATGTGTTTCATAGTATATGCAATTCATAACTATTTTTCCTTCATGTTTCATCTCTTTCAACCACTTATACTTAGTTTTCCGTTCCTCACAAAACTCTTGCATTACTTTCATTTTTCTTTTTCCTTCGAGTGCTAGGTTCTTCACCTCAAAATTCTTCAACACATCTTCATTATACCTCAATTTATCTAAGTATTCATTCAAATCAAAATTATGCTTCTCTTTATAGGGTGATGAAACTTGTAATGTAGTAGACCATCCAATTTTTTTTATAGAAGACCGAGTCTTTTTCCTTTGACATTTTTTTATGTAATATCTATATAACAAAAAATTAAAAGTAATTAAGTACGGCATAAAAATGCCCATAAAATTCATAACTTCTAGTTAAAACAAGAGATTTTTTTTTTTTTTTAAATAATTTCAAAGGAAATAAATCCATCATATATTTTTACATAACTTTGAGTACATTTAAACTTTGATAAAACTTAACAAATTAGGATAATCCATTATATGCACAAATATATAATTACAACAACACTTCTGTAATATTCCTAGATCTGCAGATCTAAATATTAACCTCAATTGATGACTATCTGCTACCGAAACTGATACTCTTTGGGATTTTGGATGTGGTTAAGGGTTCCTAATTGAGTTTCAATAGTTCCAAGCTTCATGCGAATATTGCATGTTTGTTTGTTTGAGTAGAATGGTTTTTTTATATATATTGATTAAGTAGTCAATTACAAACAATCGCATGCATGTACAAAAATTCACTCACAAATGCATGTATGTAAATAATAATTGAATAGTTTCAGATAGATCAAATAATGAATGGATCTATGCTGGAAATACAAATATATAAACTAGAAAAGTACCAAGAACTACATGAGATGATAGATCGGTGCTATGCAAGGCCTAAAAGATGACATGCAAGCTAGTTAGATGGCATGCATGTGGAAAATTGTTGCATGCATGAGGAACTGGCGCATGCAAGGTGGATCTGTTGGATTCCACCGTCGAAAACTGATGGAAACTATCTCACTGGATGCATCCTGCTCCAAGCTCAACTGGGTCAGAAGGATCTGTTGAAGTGCTACACCCCAAGGCTGGCGGCCTTCTTTCCCTTCTTTTCACCCACAAAGTTACGCTACAACTACCGGAAGTGGTTGGATAAGTCACCCTGGATGATTCCACCACCAGAATATGATGTAAATTATTTCAATAGAGGCACCCTACCCCCTCCTCCAATGGGTTGAGAGGAATCTAGCTCAATGTCTCCCTAGATGAGTAGATCTAATAAATTGTACTATCTCTATTATCGGTAAACCCACTGCAAACCCCCACTTTCTGAATATGACGCCCTGGTGGCTAGGATGCTCATAAACTTGCTCTGGATGGTTCAATGGAAGTGCCTTGCCCTGATTTCAATTTGGTTTGAAGGGATAATATTTACTAGGCCTCTTCAGGTGAAGCGACCCGATCTGTGACAGATTCCCTCCTTTGGAATCCACACAAAAATTGTTGTTGAAACTATTGTTGAAACTATGATGAAGTAATGGAAAACATGTATGGTTTTCCCAATTGTATAGGGTGTGTCTCTCAACACCAAATCCAATCAACATGTGTCTTCCTCCTGGAATCCACAATGCTCTACTGATTCACCCGAACCTGTGTGTTTTCTCCTCAGAGATCAATTCTTAAATCATAATCCACAATAATGACCATTAGGTCACTTTTCCTCTCCTTATATCCACTGAAACTCTAATTCTACGTTGACTTTTCACTTAAGAACTTTTCCTAAATTTTATGATTTAATATTCACTTAAGCGCTTAATTATTTTTTTCCACTTAGTCACTTAATCTTGCTTTCAAATTATAACATTTCCCTAGTGAAATGACATCAAATGAACATTTTCCCCTATTTCTTCCTGGCTATAGTCTAAAGGGAATGTTTAGACTACTAAGCCCTCCTCTCTAGAGTCCTCACTCTGAAAGGGACATTACTCCCATCAAGTAATCATGTAATAAGTTCTATTCCAAGAACCATCACATGACCCTGTGATAGAATGAATCATTAGGCTGGAAATTAGTACAAAACCAATTATGCTAAACTTTATAAAAATGCACACCATCCCAAAATAAGTCAATTAATTTTGTTAACAAATGAATAATTTAAATTGGATATCAAAAATACATAAATTTTCTTTGAAAGTATTAATAAGGGAAAGCTAAAGCTAACCTTGTGGTTTTATAGGCTTCTCTTTGTACAAAAATGAAAGAGAAATTAATTGAGATCTTTTGGAATAAAAGAAAAGACAAATAAGACTGATATAGTATACCCTTATATGTTCACAATTTCCAAGACCCTCATATAATCACAATTTCCAAGAAACTTGTTGTTCAAACAACGAAAGAATGACAATGCTCACTTCAAAAAACATCAATTACAATTGAAATTTTATACCAAATATCCATTAGCCTTACCTATTTCATGCAGTTTGAAAACCAATCCTTTTCTTCCCTAGCCTTCAATTTTAAGCCTATGTGATTGCATGATGCGATGTAGATGGGATTTTTATAGCATATCCAGAGACTCACTGTGGGCACAATTTGTGGGATAAGATTTATAAAACCTGATATTTTCTGCCTCTTAACCTTTAGGGTTCATCTTGTAAAATTACATGATGCGATGGAGAAAGGATTTTTCTAGCACGCCCAAAGATCCACTATGGGTATAGCTTGTACGATAAGATTTATAACTAGCAGCTGCATACATGACAAATGTTGGCGATTACAGATCCATTATGGGAATCTCAACCTTTTTTTGCCGAACATAAGAAACATTTGTTTTTGCAGAGTGAATCACCAAAGATAACAACACAATATACAAGGATGTTCGAAAGGAGATGATAAATTAGAATTCTATAACCGGGCGATCTAGAGATTGTCGTGGGGAACTTCCTTCCTTCTATTATTTTCTGTAGTTGCAAATTTCCTTCTATCAATCTTAAATCGACTTTCTAATTCTTATAATTATGTATGATTACTTATCTTATAGTATCAGACCACGAGATTGCTTTCTTCTATTATATTCTACAGTTGTGAATTGCTTTTTATGGATCATGAATCAACTTTCTAATTCTCACTTCTTAGTTTGATTTGGAATTGCATACTATTACTT
>SNQJ01S0132364.1:0-25777 GCA_010110895.2 Picea sitchensis | reverse complement strand
TTGTGCTCTCTGAGACATGGGAGAGACTAAATGAGCTGCAATTTGTAATTATCAATATTTTTGTATGTTTCTACTTTGTAGAAATGCTCCTAGGGATGATGTGCAATATTGTGGGAGCATGAGCCATTGCCTAAAATTATATTCCTATACATATTAGTAACTATGGAAATGCAAACCTATTGTTGATTCAAGAAATTATAACCGTGATGAGATTTCATTGCAAGTGTATATTCAATATCACTAAAACCTAATTGCATATTATATAAATTAACATGTTATAATTTCCAAGTTTTATATATCTGATATTATTTAAACCATGAAAGATTTATTTATCTATTATAATTTCCCATTTGCATATTTAATTTTACTGAAAGATTTATTCATATATATCTATAGTTCAGAGTCATGATGTCTATACTTATTTTAGATTCAATTTCATTTAACATGCAAAAAAAATTAATAACTAATTTTCACTCTAAAAAATGATTCAATCAATGCACACTTAACTCTAGATCTATCATGCACATTGACACCATAGAGATCATTATCACTAAAACAATAGCATCATAAATAAAATTATGTTTGAGGTCATAAGTGAGCATCCAATAATCTATGCGTATGATAAATAATAGTTAATCTATCTATTATGATAAATAACAATCTATATTGTTGAATATACCAACTAATTTCCAAGATATTGTGGATATTGGCATATTTCATGGCTCCTAGAAGTTTGTTAAATCAAATCTACCAATTTGGTATGAGCGCAAATTATGATGGACGGTTTTGTAACTAAATGAATTTTGTTTTTTATTCACGTAATTCCATTGAGCTAATGTTGGAATATTGAACTGTTGAAATCCTGCATATTTTGGTTGTTGTAAATTCTCCCTTGAACAATAATAAAATACCAATTATCATTGCCCCATGGAAGTTTCCCTTACAACAAGGATCTTAACACGTAAACCACAGTGTTGATTTTGTATATCTTTGTTATTTTATTTATCTTGTTCAATATTTACAATTGCTCATTTTGTCTCGTTTTGATTCTATTGCACAACACGTGGTATCAGAGCAGGTGCACCAAGAAAGCTGAGCGTGGGAAGGTGAGTTCAAAGGCAAAGGGAATTATTTTTAAAATCTAGACACTCCCTAAGGAGTGTGATAGGAGCGTCCCCTCTCAAAAACTTGCGAAATTTGAAACTTTGGGTCGCAGACACGCCTGATATTAAGCCGGAGGAGCATCCAGACAAGGACACACCCTGTCTAAGGGAGAAGGAATGTCCTCCACCCAGAGATGCATCATGTGCACAAGGAAGGAATGTCCCAGACACCTAGGTCTCTAGTGAGGGGGAGCGTCCTCTAATTGACGCATAGATGGGGTGAATGAGGTTTACTAAATAAGTGGAGGTAATGTTTTGTCTTATTAGACTTTATGAATAATTCATGGATGAAGTTTTATATTATAAAATATTTTGTTTAAGTGGGTGGATGTCACGTAATATGATATGAGGTGGATGTAAAAGGTTTTAAGGTGTATATATTTAAAAATATATATATTTGAGGATTCATTTTTTAACTAAAATATTAAATCCTTCATATTATAAAGCTTAATTTTGTAAGTAGTGGTGTGGGAGATTCATGTTAATGGTTAAGATGCATAGTGAAAAAATTGAGATCGAGAAATTCAACAGGAATAACAATTTTGAATTGTGGAAGGTCATAGGATCTGCTCGTGCAGCAGGGAGTGTTGAAGACACTGCTCGACAAATCAAATAAACTTGTATCTATGTCAGATGAAGAGTGGGAAGACATTGATGCGAGAGCACTTAGTGCTATTCATTTGTGTTTGGACGATGATGTTCTGTTTAACATTGTTGCAGATAAAACACCAACAAGATTATGGACAAAGTTGGAAATCCTATACATGAAGAAATCCTTGACGAATAAGATCTTTTTGAAAAGGAATTTTTACAATTTTCACATGAAAGAAGGTATGAAAATAGTTAACCACTTAAATACCTTCAATACTCTTTTATGTCAGTTGACTAGCATGGGAGTAAAATTCGAATAAGAAGATAAGGAAATTACACTATTGTGTTATCTTCCCGAGTCATGGGATCATTTTTTTTACCTCTATTAGTTTTATTTTATCAGAAGCTATTGAGTTTGATTATATTGTTGGAGCTCTATTCTTTGAGGAAATAGGTAATAAATCAAATCTAGATACCTCTACATCATAAGTGATGGTGGTTAGAGGTACATCTAAAGAAAGAGGGAAAGAATCAAAGAGGTACTTCTTGATCAAAGTCAAAAGGAAAGAAGAGTAAGATTAAGTTATGCTACTATGGAAAATCTGGGAACCTGAAGAAGGACTATTGGAAACGACAACATGCCTCCAAAGTAGAGTCTACAAAAGAAACAAATGAAGCAAATGCAACAGAAACAAGTTTAGCTTCTAGTTTAGGTATGAATAATGAGGTTTTGTCAATTAGTAATGTTTCACGCCATGATCAACATTGGTTATTAGATTCAAGTTCTTCCAATCACATGTGTCTTCATACACACTGGTTCTTTTCTTACCGGTCTATAGATGACATAATTGTTTATATGGGAAATGATATTTCCTGTAAAATTATTGGAATTGGTAGCATTCAAATTAAAATGTATGATGGTTCTGTAAAGACATTAACTGATGTGAGACATGTGCCTGAGCTGAGAAAGAACCTAATATCTTTGGGATTCCTAGATTCTATAGGATACAAGTGTAAAATTCAAGGTGGAGTTATGAAGGTCTACAAAGGCATCTTACTGGTCATGAAGGCTAAGAGGATCATAAATCTTTATCAGCTAGAAGGAAGAATTGATTTAGATCAAACAAAAACAATATATGAGAATGCCAATGATTCCATTCAACTATGGCATCAACATTTGGGTCATATGAGAGAGAAATGACTTAAGGTACTGATAGATCATAAGTTACTTCCTAGTTTAAAGTCTTTGAATTTAGATTTCTGCAAACATTGTATTTATGGTAAACATAGTAGGAAAAAATTTAAAACAGGAAGGTACACTAGTAAAGGTATCCTTGATTACATCCACTCAGATGCTCGAGGACCATCTCCTACTGTTTCATATGGAGGATCATCATATTTTGTCACTTTTATAGATAATTTCTCTACGAAGGTGTGGGTCTATATCTTAAAAAGAAAATCTAATGTCTTTACCATTTTCAAGAAGTTTAGATTTTTTGTGGAAAAGACTACAAAAAAGTCAATAAAATGTTTAAGAACCAATAATGATGGTGAATTTACATCAATGGAATTTGACAACTATTGAAAGGAGTCTAAGATTGATAGGCATGAAGCCACTACCTATACCCCTAAGAAAAATGGTGTTGTTGAATGCATGAGTAGGACTCTTCTATAAAGAGCAAGAAGAATGCTCAGTAATTCCAAGTTACAACAGGAGTTGTGGGCAGAAGCAGTTTCTACAACTTGTTATTTGGTAAATCGATCACCATCAACAACAATAGAATGTAAGATTCCAGAATAGGTATGGACAAGTCACCCTTGTGATTATTCTAATCTTAAAGTTTTCGGTTGTGAGGCCCATGCTCTTATTCCTAAACATCAACATTCTAAATTAGATACAAAATAAAAAAGACTTATCTTTGTTGGGTATGGTGATGGTATTTACAGATACACATTGTGGGACCCTACTACCCACAAAATCACCATTCACAGAGATGTTATATTTGATGAATCATCACTCATTAAATCATACGTAGATGTTCAAGCGAAACAAGAAGATGTACCACAATCTCAACAAATCCATTTTGAAACTCATTTATCTACAAAATAAAATGAACATGAAGAAGTTTCTGAAGATGTTCATGAAGAATTTCTTGCAGAAGAAAATGTGGATGGAGATAATAATCAACAAATTTTGTATAAGCTACAAACATCCCCGAGGAGATCTATATGGGTCAGAAAACCTCCTAGAAGTTATGATGATTTTGTTTCATCTATTTCTTTGATTACTAATGATGAGGAACCTACTTTCTATTAGGAAGCAATGAAGGTCTCTAATAGTGAAAAATGAAATTAAGAGATGAAAGAGGAAATGCATGTGTTAGAGAGGAATGGAACATGGGACCTGGCAGAACTCTCGAAAGATAGGAAGATTGTAGGCTGGAAGTGGGTCTTTAAGCTGAAGAGGGGTGCTAATGATATGATTGAAAGGTATGAAGAAATAATGGTTGAAAAAGGATATTCGTAGAAAGAAGGTATTGATTTTCATGAGATTTTTTCACTAGTTTTTAAGCTTGTTTCAATTCGAGTTGTGCTAGCATTAGTTGCATTACTTGATCTGGAGTTAGAGTAGCTAGATGTTAAAAAATGTTTTTACATGGATATTTACATGAGGAAATATATATGGAACAACCAGAAGGGTTTTTTCAAGATTGTAGGAAAAGATTTGTTTGCAGGCTCAAGAAGTCATTGTATGGTCTATGGGAGTCTTCCAAACAATGGTACAAGAAATTTTATTCTTTCATGTTGATCCATAATTGTACAAGGAGTGAGTATGATCATTATGTCTATTTTAAAATGTTTGATAATGGCATATTCATTATTTTGGTGCTATATGTTGACGACATGCTTTTAGCAAGCAAGAGAATGACAAAGATCAACAAGTTAAAGGATCAAATGGCTAGGATGTTTGATATGAAAGATCTAGGAGCAACAAAATAGATCTTGGGAATGGACCTACTTAGAGACAAGAAAAATGGTAAGCTTTGGTTATCACAACGGAAGTATGTGGAGAAAATACTTTTGAGGTTTGGTATGAACAGTGTGAAATCAGTCTCAATCCCTTTAGCTTCCCATTTCAATATTTCTTCAAGTTTATGTCCTAGTACAGATGAAGAAAAATAATATATGTCTCATGTACTGTATGCTAATGTAGTATGAAGTTTTATGTATGAAATGGTGTGTACAAGGCTATATATTTCACATGAAGTTGGTGTTGTCAGTAGATACATGGAAAATACAGGAAAAGAGCATTGAGAAACAATGAAATGGGTATTTCAATATTTGAGGGGCACAAGTAATTATTGTATCACCTATAAAAGTGGTAGTGATTTAGTCTGTGGATATGTTGATTCAGATTTTCCAGGTGATTTGGACAAGACGAGATCAACTTCAACTTATGTTTTTACTCTTGCAAGTGGAGTTGTTAGTTGGATCTCAAAGCTTCAAAACATTGTTGTTTTATCCACTACATAGGCAGAATATATAGTTGTTTCACATGCTTGGAAGGAAGCAATTTTGTTAACAGGTTTACTGGGTGAGTTTAGAAGGATGCATGACAAACTAAAATTATTATGTGATAGTCAAAGTGTTATTCACTTTCCTAAAAATCCATATTATCATAGTAAGACAAAACATATTCTTGTTAAATACCATTTTGTAAGACAGGTTGTACATGAAGGTGGAGTGACTCTTGAAAAATTCCACAAAGGAAAATTGTGCATACATTTTCACAAAACCAATACTGTTAGAGAAGATGAATTGGTGCTTGGCTTATCTTGGCTTGCAGGGAAGGTGATGAATAACTTGGGCATGATATATCAGGTAAATTGTTTTCAAGGTGGATATTGTTGAATATGCCAACTAATTTCCAAGCTATTGTGGATATTGGAGGATTTCATGGCTCCTATTTTGTAGAAGTTTGTTAAACCAAATCTACCAATTTGGTATGAGAGCACATTATGATGGATATTTTTGTAAATAAATGAATTTTTTTTATTCATGTAATCCCATTGAGGCAAGGTTGGAATAAGGATGGACATGTTGGTATTGTAGAGTGGGTCAAATGGTTTATTGAACTGTTGAAATCTTGCATATTTTGGTTGTTGTAATTTATCCCTTGAAAAATAATAAAATATTGATTATCATTGCCGCATGGAGGTTTCCCTTACAAGAAGGGTTTTACCACATAAATCACTGTGTCATTTTTGTATATCTTTTTTGTGTTATTCGTCTTGTTCAACATTTGCGATTGTTCATTTTTTCTTGTTTTTCTTCCACTACACAACATATACGATATATTAGATTTTGATCCATAGATTATTCTATATATGTCAGATCATGTTTACATTTTAATTTACATTATATCTGCATATATTTATATATCAATATCAACTTTAAGAATATGATCCAACATAGCATGTAGATTATATTCAGAATTTACATTAATCAATATGTTAGATTAACTTTAGCATGAGATAGGAATAACAATTTAAACATGTGATGGATCCCGAGTTAAGTAATCCATAATTTGTATGATCTAGATCTATCTATTGACTTATCATGTGAATGCAGGTGCTTTTTGTTCAATTAGGTTTGTTTTTAGGGTTTCATTATTACAAATTTCAATAATATTCCTAACTAATTATTAATATGAATATTAAATCTAGATCAACATCAAACTTATGTTAGAGGAGCAACCTTCTCTTAGTTACTAATTTCCAGAATATTTTGATTCCTTAGAGACTTCAAATTTAGCACATGATATTGCATATTTATTATGTATCATATAAATATATAAGATTACTATTTAATGAGTTTAATATTACAAAAGTAGGGAGGTTTTGGACATTCGTCCATTTTCAATAATGTAAAATAACAAGAAGTATATTGGGATTGAAGACATTATTGAGATAATAGTTCAATACGAAGAGGATGAAAGGATTTTGAAGATATATAATTATTCTTTAATCTGTTCAAGATATATAATTACTCTTTAATCGGTTATCAAAATGAAGAATGTTTCAAATTTTAAGAGGTTGGGTTTGTACTATTGATATGTTCCAATCATGGAAACTAATGGAGAATGAAATATCAATCATTGAATATCTACATTGATTTCAGTAATGATATAACACAAAACTATTGAAATATTGTAACTTCGAAGAATATTCTAATAATATTCGAGTTATTATTGTATAGATCAAATCCCCTTTTGTGGATTGATCAAGTCAGGTCTTGTATAAGATCAAATCCCCTTTTGTGGATTGATCAAGTCAGGTCTTGTATAAGATCAAATCCCCTTTTGTGGATTGGTCAAACTATATTTGTATGGTGGTATTTGTAAATTCGGCCCCTAGTAATTGTAAAGTGGTTTTAGTCACTTCTAGGAGAATTTGGTGCCACCAAGTGAAGAGACACAACCCTAGAACCACCTCACAACTTGTATTTATATGTGAGGATGGTGTCTCATTTTAACACACTCACTCACTCATCTAGTGCACATATCTTGAAGGAAGGTGCAATTGTAGGAAGAAGTCTAACGAAGGAGAAAAGAGGCGCATGCTTGGTCTTGGTCTATCTTTGGTGTTTTGGTATTAGTATTGGCATTATTTTGGAAATCTATTAATAAGTAAGTTTTGTTGGGTTTTCTCCCCCATGAGGGTTTCCCAAGATAAAATGATGTGTACCTTGTGATCAAGTTTCTTTCAATGATTCTCTTTATACTATTGTTTTCGAAATGCATTGAATTCTCATGAAATTTGGAAATAACCTAATAAAAAAAGTAAAAAATTAACATGGTATCATAGCTTGACTGAATAGAGCATCTTTCACTCGGTATCTAGAAGTTTTTGTTATCGTACAAGAAAATTAGGGTTTTTTTACTGAAGATGAATTTTTTACCAAAGACCACCTTGGGAAGTGCACCCTGCCCGAGTGCATTTTTTGACAACTTGAGCGAACTTTTTCAAGTGGTTGGATTCTATGGAAAGTTGAACCCTAGTTTTGGATGGTACTAGAAAACCCAAAAACCAGGAAACCAGAACTAGTACCAGGAACACTAGTCCAAAGTGTGGAAGTCCAGTTTTAGGGGATAAAACTTGGATTTTTCAAAAATAGTCATCTCCAACAAACTTGCCTCACCCCAGCACATCTCCTGGTAAGCTCAATTTCATTTTTTGAGAACTTTCATTTTCTGGTCATTTTCTTAGCTCTAGGTCAAGATGTTTGCAAGCACCAAGATTGTTGACAAGTTAGAAGGTGTGGAAAAAATTTCGTTTCTAGAAGTAAAAAATTCGACTAATTCTTGAAGAGAATGACCTTGCAAAATTCATAAAAGAAAATGTACTAGATCCCAAAGAAAATGCAGCCAAAGAGAAGTACAAGAAGGATATGGTTAAGGCTAAAAGGATAATTGCAGACTCTATTAAAGACCACTTGATCCATCAAGTGTCTTCTAAGAATACACCAAAACATATGTTTGATTCCCTAATGAGAATTTATGAAGGAAGGAACATCAACCGAAAGATTAAATTTAGAACCCAACTCAGGACTACAGGAATGCAAAAAGGAGAAATAGTTGAAGACTATTTCTCTAGGGTTTCTCAATTCAAGGAATAGTTAGAGGAAATTGGAGACAACTTAGATGAAGATGAAATCATGATGATAACTCTTAATGATCTCACTATACCTTGGGATGATTTCATCCAAAATATTTGTGCAAGAAAAGAGAAACTCCAATTTGATAGTCTATGGGAAGAATGTGTTCAATAAGAAGAAAGAGTGGCTAACCGAGAAGGTGTTCTATTAAAAGGTGAAGATCAATCCCTAGCTTTGAATGCTAAGGGTGGAAAGGGAAAGTATAATTTTCAAAAGGAGACTCACTTTCATAAAGAATCTCACTCTCCAAAGAGATTCCAGAAATATCATAAGGGTCAAAGAAAGGGAAAATATTCCTCCTCCTACCAGTGTTATCATTGTGATAAGATAGGACACATTGCTAAGAATTGTCCTACCAGAAGGGAAGAATACATGAGGAGAAATAACAAAATACATCATGCCCATGCAGCTGAAGATGATGAGCCACCCAAGAAGTTACTTAAAGAATATATTGAAGAATATGTTTTGTTTTCCACTCTCTCAAGATCCGTGACACTTGGAGAGGATACTTGGATCATAGATAGTGGTGCCTCTAAGAACATGAAAGGTTAGAAGAACACTCTCTCTATCCTTATAGAAAAATACTCCCCCCATAAATTTTCACTTGGAGATGATTATCAGCACCCAATCAAAGGAATGGGAGAAGCCACCTAAAAACTTGATTTAGGAACTCCGATGAGAATGAAGGATGTACTGTATGTACCAGGTTTGAAAAAGAACTTACTTTCTATTTCATCTCTAGATAATAAAGGTTTCATGGTTGCATTTGTAGATGGTGAATTTCTTATGTGGTATAAAGGAAAACTTATAGAAGATGCATTTGTTATTGGAATAGAAGAAAGTGGTTTGTACAAGTTAAAGGATCACTCAGATGTAGCCTTGACTCACTCTATTGAAATTACTTGTGAAATTTGGCATAGAAGAATATCTCATGTCAACTACAAAGACTTACGATATGTGGGCAAGGTAGTTACAGGTTTACCAGAACTAAAGGTTTATAATGAAGGTGTATGCAAGGGATGTGCATAAGGAAAGAACCAAAAGAATCATTTTCCAAAGAGCGACAATAAAGCAGAAGGAATTTTAGAACTTGTCCACTTAGATGTATGCATTCCAATTCCATCAACCTCTTTAAGAGTGTATGTATAGTATGTATCATTTATTGATGATTACTCTCGTAAAAATTGGGTTTATTTCTTGAAGTAAAAATATGAAGTACATAGAAAGTTCAAGGAATTCAAATCCTTGGTATAAAACCTCTCCGAAAGAAAAACAGTATACTCAGGTCAGAAAATGGAGGAGAGTACACTTCAAAATAATTTGGAAAGTTTTGTAGAGATGTAAATATTAAGAGGGAGATCACCACTCCCTATAATCCTCAACAAAATGGTGTAGCAGAAAGAAATAATAGAACGATTATGGAAGAAGTAAAGACTATGATTCATGATCAAGATCTTCCAATGCACTTGTGGGCTGAAGAAAAAAGAACAACAGTATATATCCAGAACAAATTATCCCATAGTGCACTTGGATTCAAAACCCTTGAAGAAATATTCATCGGAAAGAAGCCATAAGTAAGCCATCTTAAAATATTTGGTTGTCCAATATTTGTACACATTTCGACTATTATCACTGAAATTTCATTATCACTGACTGTTATCACTGAAATTTCATCCCCAAATGGTTACAAGAATTCAGCATCGCCAAACAGTTATGAGGTCACCCATGGACCAAAATTACCACAAAAGCATTTCCAAAGGGTCAAAAACTATACAACCAGTTACAAAATTAAAGTGCGCTATGACTACACAGGGCTCGCGTGCACATGCGCGAAATAGAAATGCAAGAAAAGCGCACATGCGCCCGATGTGCAATTGTGGTCACAAAAAGCCATGCACATGTGAGAACGGTGCATTTATGAGAGTGGTCGGACTCCCACCCACTTCTGGTTCAGCTTTCAAGTTGATTTGACACTCAAATCTGGACTAGATCCGACTGGGTGGCTAGTCAAAGACCTAGAAATGCCCTAATTATCCTCTTTACACACTACAAGCTGGTTGCCCAATACCTCAAAGAGGTGTTATAAAAAGGCCATGGATGCACTTCATTTTTCAAGGAATTTCATTAGCAAAGTTATGTTGCCACTATTCTCTTGAGGAGTCCTCTATTCTCATCAAGAGTATACTAGCATCATTGCATTGGGCAATCCATCTCACCCCTTGAGTGGATTAGCAAGGAATTCTTTCACCATTTTTCATTTTCAAAGTTGTAAGAAGAGTTTATTTGTGGGGGTCCAAGAGCCCTCCCTTGGAGGAAGAAGGGACTCATAGTCCTCTTTCTTCTTGGTGTTTTCTTTCACTAATATCGACCTTACCATTGGTGACATGGGTCATATTGTTTCTTTTGTCCTTATGTCCCTATGTTCATTAGTTTAGTTGTTATTTTATTTCTTAGTTTAATTCTTAGTTGTTCTTTTCTATTTCTTTCTCTAACCCTTTTCCTTACATTTGTCCTGCTTAGAAAACCCAACTAAGCTTGCAAGCACCTCTATTTTCCTCACTAAGGTGACAAAATAGGCGCAACAGATTGGTGACTCCACTAGGGAAAGGTATCAATTTCCTACCCAATTTGGGTTTTTTTTAGCTCTTCTTTTGGTTTATTTAACTTGCAGGTGCATTAACTGGCCCAAGCCGACCTGCTAAACATCCAATTCCAAGTTGAATTGAGAGAATTCCATCCGGAATTTTATTTCATGGCCGTGTGTCATCTGTGCACGGGTTTTTTGGTCCACAGACGTGCATCATGCACACATGCGCCTAAGTCACAATATTGTTCTATGCACCTGCGCCCAAGAGCTCGTTTCGGTCTACACACAGGCGCTCAGTGTGCCTCTGTCTACACTGAGACCCGCGCACCTGTGCATAAAACTACACATTGTAAGGTTTTTTGTGATTTGGGGAAGGCCCCTAGCCTTCTTAAACATGATTTCATGCATGTTTTTAAGCTGCACCACACCTAGTTCCCTCTTCATATAAAGGGACTAGTCAAAACACATAGGCACTTAGGGGGTTTAAAATCACTTTTCCTCTTTTTGCTTTCATTTTTCCACATGGATGGCTTGCTTTGACTAAAGGTATAAATTGGAATCATTTGCAAACACATCTAACTTGCATTGGGACTAGAATTTGGATAACAATCGCTTAGTATGCTATTCTCTTGCACCTCCTAGCAACCTTGAGAATCAGAAAAAGATTGTGGGACAATTTCATCTCCCTTAAGAAGATTAAAACCTTTAGGAGAGGACAACATCCCTTCTTGGGACTCCTCTTAGTTTATTTTTCAAACACATCTTAAGATTGTAACGGGCCCATGCATGCCCACGTGCGACAAAGATAGGATAGTGTTGAAATTTACTTTCTTAGATTAAATCACTAGGGAAGTTTAAAGGTTTTGTAACGGGCCCATACATGCCCACATGATCACAATCTAGGATAGTTTCAAAGATTTTCTTAGATTGAATCACAATAGGGAGTTAAAGGAATAGTAACGGACCCACATGTCCACATGCTAGCTTCCTAGGGAATTTTGAATTATGCAAGGTTGTAGTAAAGGCACTTAGTTAATTAGGTAATCAACACTTGTAAGGACCAAGCGAAGTCCACATGAAACAAGGTGACACCTAATTCATTAAAACATTGGCATACTTTCACTCATTCATACACAAAAGTCACTTATCACTCACATAGTTTCTTCTTGAAACGTGGAGGTCAAAGTAAGTTTCCTCTAAAGGGATTCCGAAACACCCCACCCTTTTCTTAACGAAACTATCCACTCCCATTTAATTTTAACGAGGTTGGTTCACACCCCCAATCTTTCAAACAACTACATCTAAAATGTTTCTAAAAAATCACTAATTTTTCCTCCACAGGAGGTGCCAAAAGAAATTTTTTAGTCTAGGTAGGATTTTTGGGATAGGCATCCAAATAACTCCCCGTTATCTGGTTCTCTCATTATCAAAACAATAGAAGTTGTCAAATAGGGAACTGAAAATCCTCCAAGTCAAGTGTTCCTAACACCATAAGGGAGGGAGATACCCATGAAGGGTTGAAGTTCGAGGTCCAGTTGTTCTGTGCGTCCCCCCTTGAGGCACCCACCTCTTGGACAGGATCTAGTCTGTGACCCATTTCTTAGACCAAAAATCTAAATGTCGCACTTTGATTGAGGTACCTAGTGACCAAATTTTAGGAAATCTACCCAGGTGGCAATTGTGGGCTGCAATTGCACCTTGATCAGATTTTGTGTGGCTATTGGGAAATATTGCCAGCTCTTTTCGGATATGCCCCCTTTACCCCTCATTATAACTGATTATTACATCCTTCACTAGTTTCTCTTCCGGTGACTTCAGACCCCACTGTTGAGTACTATTGGAAGGTCCAGTGATATTTGGGAGGAAGGATGTTACGTCTTTTAGGACACGAGCATTTGTTTTCTTTGATTCCCCATGCAGACAAAACCCACTTATCCACATATATGCTTCGTTTTCAAAACACTTTATGTATGATGCACTTCTGATTACATTTTGATTTAGATATATATATTGTGTAAAGTTCAAAATTTTCAACAAAGGCTCTTGTTTACTTTCTCTCATCACATTTTGCACACATCCACTCAGCTAATCGGACATCATAGGGGACCCACAGAACCCCCATCATTCCAGATGCTTACTAAACCTCCCTCCTATTTTAGGGGGAGTTCCTAGTATTGCCAACTCATCAGCACCACCTTCACACACTCCTGTGAATGCCACTATTCTAGGATCAACTTTGCTTGGTTCCACATTACTTGGGTCCACTTCCCAAGTCCCTCCGTCCACTCGCTCTCCTTTACACGGAAGCGGGGGACCAACTTCCTCTCAAGGGGGAAGTACCAACCCACCTAGTCCCCCTCAAGGGTCAAGTTCACAACACACTCACACCATGGTTGGAGCTAACCATCGCCCCCCACTTCAGATGCCATATTTGGCCTCTCTTAACATACCATATCTAAGAAAACTCAACAATGATCCTATATTGCATGACCCCACATGGCCTCCAATGCCCACCAAACTACCTTCAGACATCCCCAAGTTTAAAGGAAAGGCAGGGGACGACCCTGCCAATCATGTCATGACTTTCCACCTATGGTTCTCTTCCAATAGAATCATGGATGATTCCATCAGACTATGATTATTTCAATGCACACTCACTGGCCCATCATCCAAATGGTATGTAGATGACAAATCGGGGTCCCATGTGACTTTCGAGTCCTTGGCCAAAGTATTTTTGACCTTCTTCCAATTACCAATCCGCCATGACAATGGTCTTAAACTACTCTCTAATTTCAAAAAAACCTCAGACACATATCGTTGATCACATTCACGAGTGGCGTAGACGACGTAGTTTGTGCAAAGCCGAAACCACCAAACAACAGTGTCTTGACTGGTTTCTTAGATCACTTGTCTCTCTCCTCGGTAAAGATGTAGCTTCCACCTTCCCTCAATTCGAAGAAGAATCCATCAGTAAGGCTCAACAAGATGATATCATCTATTCACAATCAGGGTACTTATACACGGTACGTCCTGATCTCCCCAAACTCGTGCCATTCAGTCAAGACACACCCTAGATGTCTCACTCAGCAGATGGATTGATTGGTAATACCACACACCACAGTCCTCAACCCCAACCACCACCAATGTATGGCACACCTCAATATCCGTCGGTGTATGGGGGAACCTCTTATTACCCCCCACCCCCTTATCAATAGCCATACCCTATTGCTATTCCTCTTCCCATCAGTGGGCCACCACCGACACCCCCAATACACCCACCTATCCAGACAAGTTTTGGTACCTCCTCTACCTCAACTTATACTTTAAGTACTAGCGAAAGAGCCATGCCTTCTTATGTACCTTACGGATCACAAATCCCACATAATCCATACTTTCCATTTCATGTTCCACCATAACCTATGGTCCCCCCACACCCTCACGCTAGGGTGAATTTTCTTTAACCCTCTCTCGTTCAGCAATATCAAAATTTCGAACAGATGAATATGGAAAATCCGACCCATCCGTCGAATAACGCCAAAAAGAAAGGAAGAAACAAGAACAATAACAACCCAGGCCAAGGCAGGAATCAACCCCAACAAAACCAACCTACTGGGGACAACCAAAACCAAGGGAATTAGAACCCCCAAGGGGGAAATAACAATAGGCGTCAAGGGAGAAATAACAATACTATTAAAACCAGCTTCCCTTGTGCCCTTTGCGGTGAGTTCGTTCATTATACTCATCATTGCCCCCAAATTGCTGATTTTTAATGACTGAAAGACTCAGGCAGTCTACCACATCCTCCAGCACCACCTTTCCCTTAGCAGGCCCCACAAAAATATGTCCAACAACCCCCCCCAGCCATGCTGTACATTCCCATTCCACACCAAGGTGTGATGAACACCCAACAAGAGATACCGCCTACCCCACCTCAGTTGGGATAGTACCTCAATCTAAACAATCCAGCAGATCACACGATCCTCCTCACCAGTGAGGAAGAAATCCTTCTACAAACACGTAATTGTCAATACCATGCACCCACTGAGTCTCCTCCCATTCCTCCAAAAATAATCCCCGCACCAACGGGACCCCCATTGGTGATCCCTCGCCCTAACACAGAAATACCTCTTCACATCCCTCGCAACCTATTGCGCAGGAATGTCCACAACCCACAGGCTAGGGCAGCTCATAATTACAGTTTGGTTGATGACTTAGCACAATCCTCGGCTGCCATGTCAGTCTTAGAAGTCCTTCAAACTTGTCCCACTCAGCAGAAATCATTACTTTTGGCAGTCAACCCCGCAGATACTCGACTCATCACATTTGATCTCGACAGCGGAGAACCTTGCCTTCCCACTCTGATCTCTTGTCAAATCCCAGTAAAAATTCGGAACATTACAGTTCATCGGTGCATCATCGATGAAGGTGCATCCACATGTATTATGTCCAAATCTGTATGGCAGAAACTTGGTTCCCCCGAACTCATACCATCTACCATTACCTTAGAGCTTATAACGGACGACCANTTCCCCCGAACTCATACCATCTACCATTACCTTAAGAGCTTATAACGGACGACCATCGTCTCCTGAAGGACTCTTCCAAAATGTACCCATAGAACTCGGGGGAAAGACCATTCTTATTGACATTGAAGTTATCGATGCCCCACTTGATTATAGTATCCTGTTCAGTTGTAGCTACATGTACGCTATGAAGGCAGTTTCCTCTTTCGTCTTTCGAACGATGATGTTCCCCCATAACGGGAAGATCATTACCATTGACCAAGTCTCACATTACAAGCCTAACCCTTCTACCAACATCGATAACATTCTTCCTCTCATCCACATCAGTCATGACGCATACCCACTCATCGAAATGGGTCCCGGGATTTTCAAAGACCCATCATTGTTAGGAACTTACCATGGTGCACCACCGCTCCTTCATCCTTCCAATCAAGTATGCGTCGTATCATCCAATGGAACTGGCATAGTGGATACCCTTCCTCCTCAAGAGGCTTCTATCATATCTGACATACCACTAGTCGTAGAGCTCCCCCCTCATGAGCCTCCTACGGACTTGTCGACTCCACCAGGTCATGAGTCCACCTCTCCCCAAGTCCATATCCCAGTTTGGGAAACAGTTCCCCAAGCCATAACTCAAATCCCCTTCTTTTACCCTCCACCAGGCGTACAAGCTTTCCAAGTAGCCGCAACGCTTACCCTCCCTAATATGGTGTCAGCAATTCTAGTTTGGTATTTACATCCACCAGAGATGGTCCCTCGACCATCCCTTCCCCCCCAAACGGAAGGAATGTCAATGAAAATTCCCATACTCACTCCCACCATACCCTCTACACCCCCACTCACTACCCTCCCTGCCATAGCTGGGGGTAGGAGAAAGAAGAAGGAGCCCACAGCTCCACTTCCCCCACATGTCCAACCCCCGTACGCGCTATGTGAGAAAGATGGACACCAAACCAACAACTACCCGTCTCTTCCCGAGTTATGGAACCTGATTCTTGTCAGTCAAATTCCATCAACACTCACCACTGTAGCAAGTACTGCCGCTACCGCCCCTCACTCAAGTAGTAAAGGGCTACGAACCAAATTCGCTTGCACCATATGTTTAGAATATGGCCATTATACCCACCATTGCCCAGCACTGCCGTGCTTTCGGCAGACATTAGCCTCAGTACGCCAAAGCTTCCAGAATGAACCCCATCCAGCTACATCATCCCTACCAAAAATCACTGACATCCATTATGTCACAACTTCAGTCAATGAACGTATGAGATGCCTTTGCTCTCTATGTGAATCCCTAGATCATTTTACATATCAATGTCCTATGATCATTGAATACAAGCAGCGCAAATTGACCCTGATTCAAACACCTGGACCCCCTACAGAATCAATGGTTGACCTTACCTCATCACTAGAGATTCTTCATATCATTTCTCCCAAACCCAAGGCACTCCCGACGCCTCCATGGTTCTTGGATGAATTATCCGAGGATTCATCCCCAAATCCCCCCAATTCTCCCATTCATTTCATTATGGAAATATTACACCCAACTACCACTGGTACTCCTCAGTACTTCGATATTTGGTTTATGTCGAGTGAACCATCATAAAAACATTGCATCGTTCCCCCTACTACTTCTTCACCCAAAGAAAGCCACACGGCGATAGTCACCGATATCACTCCTTACGACCCCTTGTATTCCCGTCAAGTCCACTATGATGAGGACATACTCGAAGAGTTAAACACCCCTGACTATCGATGGGATGCGTTACACCACCGCACACTCTTCTTTCCACAGGAATCCTCCACGCCTCCTAACCAACACCCCATATACGCGGTCGAAACCAAGGATTTTATCCCATCAGGGCATATCGACTGGTTCAACAACCCCATTCCTGCCCCTGATGATTTTAAAGAAGGCAATATGGCCAACATTTCCCCGACCATCAAAATCGATATTTCCATAAAAAATGGAGTCGTCGAGGAAATCACCATTGGCACTGCTTGCACTCCTCAAGAAATCACCGCCTATAAAGCCCTTTTCTAAGAATATCGAGAGATTTTTTCCTGGTCATACACAGAAATGCCTGGCCTTGATCCCTCTATCGTCGAACATCGCATCGACACCTGGCCTGATATTACCCTACTTCGTCAAAAACAACGACCGCTACACACATCCAAAGCAGTGGTCATCAAAGCCGAGATTGACAAATTACGTGTGATACGGTTCATCTACCCCATCGCCTATACATCATGGGTTTCCAACCCTGTACCCGTTAACAAAAAATAGGGCACCATCTGCATCTGCACAGACTTTCGCGATCTCAATCACGCATGTCCCAAAGACAACTTTCCAACGCCTTTCATTGATCAAATTATCGATGACTGCACAGGCCACGAGGCTCTATCCTTCATGGACAGTTTCTCTGGTTATAATCAAATCCAAATCCACCCAGGCGATCAATACAAAACTGCATTCACTACCCCTTGGGGTACTTTTGCATATCAGGTCATGCCTTTTGGCTTAAAGAATGCTGGCACATCTTTCCAATAGGCTATGACATACATTTTTCACGATTTGGCTCATCTCATCCTTGCGTACTTAGACGACCTCACAGCTCGATCCAAGAAACGCACCCAACATCTTGATGATTTATGGATCATCTTTCAATGGTGTCGTCGGTACAACATCCACTTGAATCCCCTCAAGTGCGTGTTCTACGTCATTGTGGGGCGCCTCCTTGGATTCATCGTTTCCCAAAGCAGTATTACCGTGGATCCCCTCAAATTCCAAGCCATCATAGAAATTCCACCTCCCCGGAATTTACGTCAACTCCAGAGCCTACAAGGAAAAGATAACTTTCTACGGCGATTTGTCCTAGACTACACCACTCGCGCACACGATTTCCTTCGCTTACTACACCACAACATCCCATTTCACTGGGATGAACATGCCCAAAAAGAATTTGACGATCTTAAAATGGCGCTATCTAACGCCCCTTTAATTAGTTCACCTGACTATAATCTGGACTATATCCTCTACATATCAGCATCAGTTGTCTCAGTAGCAGGAGTTCTTGTACAAATCGGCAATGACGATTATGAGCACATCATTTACTGTGTTAGTAAAAACCTCTCTAGGCCAGTCTTGAAGTACAAACATGAAGAGAAACTAGCCCTTGCAGTCGTCCCCGCAATTTAGAAACTATTTCATTACATTCTGCTTTGCACGACTAAGGTTGTAGCAGATTCCAACCCTATGCAATACTTGCTCAGTCGTCGACAAATTAATGGCAAATTTTCTCGATGGATCGTTATCCTTCAAGAGTACGATCTTAAATTCTCAACACCCAAGAGTAAGAAATCTCTCATCCTTGCCGAACTTGTCACGGCCTTCCCCTCTGATACTACCAACACCCCCGTCAATAGCGACTTTCCCGACAAACATCTCTTTTACATCACTTTGAATGATCCTTGGTATGGCGACCTCCTCATCTACCTCCGAACCCAAAAGTTTGGTAACCACCTCTCACGAGATGATCGTCATCGTATTCACCACCAGGCCCCCCGCTACCTCCTCATCGGAGACATCTTATACCAGCAAGGGTTCGACACCATACTCCATCGATGCTTGACTATTGACGAGGCCAATAGAGTCTTGAATGACTGCCACGATGACGCATGTGGAGGCCATCTTTCCAGAATGTCCACTGCTCATAAAATCATTCGAGTAGGTTATTTTTGGCCTACATTGTTTCACGATTGCATTCATGCCGTGAAGCGATGCGAGAAATGTCAGCTTTACGCCAACAAAGCATGAGCACCACTTGCTCTTCTTCACCTAGTCATTACTGTCGACCCCTTTTGTAAATGGGGCATTGACTTCATGACTTGTAATCCCCCCTCCAGCAATGGCCACAAATACATTGTTGTCGCAGTCGATTACTTCACAAAATGGGCAGAAGCTATGCCCACCTTCAACAATACTGCTGACATTGCAGTGCATTTTTTCTTTAACCATGTCATATCCCGCTTTGGAGTACCACTCCAACTAGTTTTCGATCACAGGAAACACTTCGAGAATGAGATTTTCATCGAAATGTCATCTTGGTTAGGATTCTCCCATGAGTTTGCTTCACCATATTACCCTCAGTCTAATGGACAGGTCGAAGGAGTTAACAAGGTCCTCAAGACCATGTTACAGTGAACAGTTAATAAACAAAAGACCAATTGGCATCATATGTTATTTTCCTTGCTATGGGATTATTGTACGGTCGTGAAAACAGCCACTGGTTTCACACCATTTCATCTAGTCCATGGGGTCGAGGCCACTCTTCCCATCGAGTGCGAGATTCCCACCTTACGCACCGCAAATGAGCTATTACCTGACACTTCTCCAATGGAGCAGTTCTTGCTGAACTTAAAGTCCCTAGATGAAGATCGTCAATCTTCATTAAAGAACAATGAGGCAGCCAAAAAATGGTCAAAAGCCACCTTTGATCGCCATTTCAACCTTCTCTCATTTCAGGAAGGCAACCTCGTCCTTGCTTATGATATCGCTCATGATACCCTTGGTCATGGAAAATTCGAGTCACTATGGCATGGCCCCTACATTATCCAATATTGCCTCAACAAAGGCACGTACATCCTGGCCTCTCCTGAAGGCCTCTCTCTCAAAGAACCCATCAACGGGTTATACTTAAAGAAATTTTATGCCTAAGCATAGCAGTTCTACTTTAGGTTATTTCTTTTCTAGTGTTTTTAATCTTTTTTCCATCCCTCACGTCTGAACTATCATTTGTGCTATTGACAGATGCTTCCTCCACCAGCCTACCACATCGGTTATGTCGACGGCGCCAGCCGTTGGACACAAAATCTCGCTTCGATAGCTTGGGCCCTCTATACCCCCTCACATGAAATGCTCCATTCGAGCGGCATATGTTTAGGTTCAGCCACCAACAACCAAGCCGAATACACTGCTTTCATTGGCCTCCTCACCGATGCCCAACATCATCGTATTCGACACCTTAATGTCTTTCTTGACTCTCAATTAGTCGTTCTCCAACTCAACAATGTGTACCGTGTCTGTGATCCTTGCCTCTTTTGCAAATACCTGCAGCTTAGAATGTTATCTCGACATTTTGATTTCATTACATTTACACATATTCCAAGACAATTGAATCAAATTACAGATAACTTAGCTAATATTGTGTTAGACTGGCATATATCACATCAAGATACCTCTACACATACATAAAAATATCAAAAACCTGTCACAGCATATATAGATTAGACATCATCAAACATTAAAAAACACATGTAAACATCACATAGACCCCAAAATGTATACTCATATATATATAAATCGGTCACCAGTGCCATCAAAATGTTTACATACAAAACATCATATACAGAATCTACAGGCCAGTACAGCACCTCAGTACAAAATGGGTTCACCAACCTATATACAAAAATACAAAACATAGAGCACCACTCAAGGTGCCTCTAGAGCACCACCTCCTACCCCTCCCTGAGGTGGTGGTCCCCAACCCAGTATTGGTCCCTTCGAACCAGGAGGTAATCGTCTGGTCATAGTAGCACCTGCTACTGCTGCTCATCATACCACGGCCTGCCATGGCAATGGAACCCCCACACACTGCTCTAGGATGCCCTCATCTTGGATACGTGACCACATGCCCTCAAGCACACCTTATAGCACCACCTCCAGGCGGTGACGAATATCCTCAAAATCTGCTTCGGCATCTGCCGGAGGAGCATGTGATGGCCCGACACCTGGGTCATCAAACCGGCGTCTCCTCGCTGCTCTCTCATCCTCAGCTAGTCTCACCCCGGCATCTTCACACCGACATCTCTCTCCTACCCCTGGCCCTCCTCGCGGCAGTCTCCCCGGCTCCTGGCGAGCCGGTGCCCTCAACAACTCAACCTCGCGTCCGCGAGGTGCCACATATGCACATACAAACAACCAAACGATAGTATCAACATATATGCCATATACACATGTCATGCTATCTCAAAAAATATATATATCAAACTCATAAACATACCTCGATGATCAAAAACCTCCCCTAGAGGTAACACCATGTGTGGATCACCCCGGAAGTCAACACTAGCGTAAGGATACTGCAGTATAACTAGTGACATTTGTCGCCAGACCTGCGCCACCTTAGCCGTGAAGAAGTGGCCACCCTCACCACCACTATGGTGAACCAAAATAGTTGACCACTACCTTAGTCGCAGCTCTCGTACCCCCGGAGCACCCAATAAAATCCTAGGGTGAAACATAGGCACCCTCTCCAAAAACCAGACCACTAGGATGGACCCAAAGGCAAAGTCCCCTATATCTGTGGACCGACAATGGTCCAGCTACCCTATGATCCTGGCATGCAGTGTAAGCCCCCAGGAAAAATGCTCACCGGACAGTACCCTCTCCATAACACTCAACTGACCATCATTGATCCATTGAGTCACAAGGGACCCATACACCCTCACAATCATCGCTGCTATACAACAATGCGCTAGAGCATCCATCGCCCCGATGCTCACGACAGAGCCCAACATAAATTTTTCCCTGGAACAGTGCCTTCGGCCCACTGTCACTAACACCACATCCGCAGGTAACACCGGCTCCGCCGGTAGGGGTGTTCCCCGAAACGGGAGCCCATTCAAAAAATATATATCCTCCACCGCAATGAAGGCAATCTGCTCTCCCCACACCATAAAACAATGCAGGTCTAGACTCCACATCCGGATAAGGAACTGTAGGAGATACTCCTGCACCCATATCAACGGGCACTCAAAGAACTTCAACATCCCATAGGCTGCCAAAGTGGCACGAACCCCCGGCTCCTCAATAGCCACGGCATCCCTCAGCTGGGACCAATCCCGCTCTCGCCAACCGATTGGCATCGTGCCAAATGATCCCTTGCAGCCACATAAAATAGTCCTAGGTCAGCCACATTGACCATAAAAAACATTAAAAGGACAAGTTTTACACCCGTCAACCTTTCCCCCAAGGCGTGGTTGTTTAACCCATAGGCGCGCACACATACGCTCATGTTCACCCCACAAGCGCACATGTATGCGCGCCTGTTCACCCCACAGGCGCACACTTAGGCGCACCTGTCCATCCCACAGGCACGCATGCATGCGTGCCTGGTCACCTTATAGGGGCGCCTCCATGCGCCCCTGTCACAAACATAGGCATGTATCAAAGCGCGTCTATCCACTACACAGTTGCACATCCATGCGCGGCTGTGTAGCAAACAGGCGCGCACATCATGCGCGCCTTTGTCCCCCTTACGGGCACCCCCATGTGTGGCTATCTAGACGACAAGCACGCACTTGTGTATGCATATTTCTAGATCTCCCGCGCACTTGGGGGCCCACACCCATAAAACCCCCTGTACGGCCCTCCGTACAGGCCCTACCCAGAAATGAAAAACCTACTTCTATGCAAGACGATAAGACTACCAACCTGAAGCTCGCTGGTCCTGGATCGGCTGCCTCATTCTCTCGGAATCTCCAAATCTCCTCTGAATACCTCTCATCCAGTCACGTTGGCAGCAAGTACAAATGAGGTGCCAATGTGGGCCCTACCACTATATATAGGCCTTTCCGCCAAACTTCCAAACACCATTCTGGGAGCTCCGGGTGTCCGTTTTTCGATCTGTCTTCAGCCCCGGGATCAACATCCTGTCACCTACATCCAGACAGTCCCCGAGCCAATTTTTATCCTTATCCCCCGGGGCGCCATTTTTCCATACCCTGTCCAGGTACGCATGCTCATGTTCAAAATTATCAAATAAATGCTTGTATGATTGATTCTTTTCAGATATTGTTCATGTTGGGTATTTGGTTTTCATGTGTGTAGGTACTGGGTCATCATACATCAATGCAACCCCTTCAGGTATATCATCATCACTGGCATGTCATCATTCCCTCTGAACCTCAATTGCATCTCCAGTCACACCCTCTGACATTTGCCTCTAGCATCCCCATCTTTGGCTCTGCAGTACCGACACCTCCATTTGCATCTTCGAGACTGTCACCTGGTAGCACTCTTACACATATGAGTTGTCCCATTCATAGCACCCTTTTTCACCTTTGACACTCATGTTGTTTTTCAAACCTTTTAGGGATGGGAGTCCCGATAGTCTTACATCATGTCGCGAATTAGCCACATACTCCTTCTCCTCATTTTTCTAGCTTTCCCACCGGACTCCTAGATTATCTCTTCAAGGTTCTATTTTTTACTGCACCTCTACAGTGTCATGAACCCTCCATTTCATCCACAATCAGTTCGCCCCTTTGCAAATTTCCCTTCATTTCACCTACCTCATACAGAAACCCACCCATGGGGCCCCCACCTTCCACCAATTCTCCAATCTAATGGAACCCTCACCGGCCCGACCATATTCAACTGGGGCACCCGTTTCTATATTTGTACACTCATCCCAAATTATTCTTTATTTATTGTACAAAAGCCTTTATTTCTAGCATTTCCATACTTTTTTGCCGTCACCTTTGGCGACCTTCTTCTCTTTTTTGGCAAACGCAACCCATGTCTCTCTTGGTTGGGGCACTCCTTATCATCTACCCTTGTTTACATTGTCCATATACTCCGAGTATCCCATAGGCCACTTACCTCTACCTTCTAAGTGTGTTCACTTTGTCCCGCCTCTAGCACAACTTATCCCACATCTTGTTGTCCCCGTGGAACTTGACCTAGTTGAATGGTTGCGGCCACTTATACTTCGCATATACCCCCAACCAAGGGAAATCTTGAGTCTTCATACATCTTGACTTCGACCATGTACCTCCTCCAGTTCCTAACCTCACCTAGTAGATTTCACGAAGCCCTTTGCTTCTGGGAGTCGCATCCCCCTTTTGTCGACATCAACGCAGTTTTCCAAAAGGGTGACAGTATCTTGACTCTCATTCCCTTTCCAATGAGAGATCTCGGACGATACAGGGAGAACCAAAATTTCTCCCTATTGTCGTTGACCCCCATAACATTCGATTTCAACACTTTCTCATGTTACGGTGGGTCTTACTTTGCGACTATTGCAGTTATTTCTTATATTTGCCGAAGACCTCTAAACTTGGTTGGGCTATCAATGCCTACAACATCCGTGATATTTCTTACAGATATCACTGCCTACTGGTTAGAGTACATTCCTCTATAGAATTGTCTTCTGCCTTTATCACGACCGCCCTTGAGGGCGCTGCAATTGTCTACATCAACACATCATTCCTTTTTGAGTTACATGAGACGAGCATGGGGCATGCCCGCCTCGTTTTTTCACAGTTTATTTTTTACACACCTTATGGAAGGTTGGGTTCTACAGGTTCCCTTCTCCCTCCAACAGGTAACTCTTGAAAATCCCACTATCGCTGTCTCTTACAATGACACTCTCAGTAGAAGAAACATTGATGGATTTCGGCTATATGTATGCTCCTAACCTCATCCATCAGAGGGCATCTGTTATCACTAAAATTTCGTCCGCAAATGGTTACAAGAATTCAACATCGCCAAATAGTTATGAGGTCACCCATGGACCAAAATTACCACAAAAGCATTTCCAAAGGGTCAAAAACTATAAAACCAGTGACAAAATTAAAGTGCGCTATGACTACACAAGGTGCGCGTGCACATGCGTGAAACATAAATGCAGGAAAAGTGCACATGCACCTGATGCACGACTGTGGTCACAAAAAGCCGCGCACATGTGAGAACGACACATTTATGAGAGTGGTCGGCCTCCCACCCACTTCTGGTTCAGCTTCCAAGTTGATTTGACACTCAAATCTAGATTGGATCTGACTGGGTGGCTGGTCAAAGACCTAGAAATGCCCTAATTAGCCTCTTTACACACTACAAGCTAGTTGCACAATACCTCAAAGAGGTGTTATAAAAAGGCCATGGATGCACTTCATTTTTCAAGGAATTTCATTAGCAAAGTTATGCTGCCACTAATCTCTTGAGGAATCCTCTATTCTCATCAAGAGTATACTAGCATCATTGCATTGGGCAATCCATCTGTTATCCACATTTTTGGTTATCGAGATGATGACATGATAATGACATGGTGATGGAAGATCTAACTCTTCTTTAAGATCATTTTCATGAAGAAAGTTACACTTATCAGCTTCTCTAAATCACACTTTTGAAGATAGTA
>SNQJ01S0132362.1:22519-33499 GCA_010110895.2 Picea sitchensis | reverse complement strand
CTTTCAACATTAAACATAATCAAAAGTGATTCAATCAAAAACAGGGGTGAGAATACTCTGTTTTACTGTTACCATAAAATCGGGTCAAACAGTAACAAGACTGTTTCATATCAATTTAAATCGATAATGAGTCATATCGTATGTGATACGATCTAATCCAACACAACCATTTTCTTCTTGTTATAGCTATAATGATGTAGCAAAAGATTCACATCGCTTGAATACACAGCTAGAAAGACTGTTTCGATTATGTGAAAACGAAATCATACGTAACAACATCAACCCAACCAAATTTGTGATTGATCCTTGCACATTCAACAGACATGATCGATTAATTGTGATCGCAATCTTTAATAGAATCAACAGAAGTTATAATCGCAAACTGGGAAAATAATCAAAACAAATCACGATTGAGTTTAATATAGAAACAAATCGTAATTCTGGATATAGTCAATCTCGTTTTACAAATCACATTCAAATAGAGTACCCATTGCCATTACGAATCCAACCGATAACATAGTGGAACTAACAGTAAACCAATGCGAATTAACCGGCTAGGTATAACCGTTATGAATTGAATCTATTCACGATTTGGATGCATATTAACAGAATCATATTGAAAATAATCTGAATTGCATTCCTGTTGGTCGAAAGTCATATGGGACATAAAGCCGTAACAATTAACCATATCAAAATTGTTGTCAATCAAAGCGTATACATTATAACGGAATCCAAACGAAATATGATTGTGTTCAAAATTGAATATGAGAAACAACTCCTTTCTAGAATAGATACAATCGACTTCAATTGACAGCAGAGCATTCATTTTAGCTAAATCAAACAAATCAAATCCACACCAAGATCAATCAAATCGATGAAAATCCAATCGAAGCTAAAATAGGAAAATGAACTTCCATTTAGTCAAAGCAAAGCTATGTATAGAATGCATACAATGTAACAGAGCAAATCAATGCTATAAACATTGTTATCCAAAAATGAATTCAAATTCGTTATATAAACAAGTCATAAAATATACATGTGTGATGACGAAGGCTATTCAATCATGCCAACTTAGAATTCACGACAGTTGTGGCTGATTCGACATTTTTAAACAAGATAGAGTCTGTCGTCCTTTGTTTTCTATCAGTGGCTTGTAGCTTAGCCTTTTGACTAGTAAGCAGTGCAACCTGGTCCTCCAAAGAGTGAATTCTGGACTGTAGAATTGGAACATCAAGATAATACCTCTCTAACCATGAGCTGCATTGATCATAGGGTGGCACTATAGGTTTTGACAAAGCAGGAGAGGGTTTGGATGAATGACCTGGGGCTTCAAAAGGAAGTTTAATTCCTGGGAAGTTAGGGTCATTCTGTAGGCAAGGGGGTAGGTTTGACACAAAGTCATACGAGGGTTTGGCAAACAAACCTTCCGAATAGGGGTACTCACTAGCCAAGTAACACTCAACTTTTGAATCAGAGTCCTCACTCAACACGATAGGGTTTGGATCAATAGGAGGTTTTGGATTATTTCTTGCCATTCGTGAAATCAAATAGGCATTCTTTTTTCCTTTGGCATTTACTGTGGGTTTCTCCTTAGACTTTTTACCCATAGGCTTAACAGTCTCAACACCCTTAGACACAGAGTGGGGTAGGTCGATAGGTGAGTCGGCCAAGGGTTTAGGTAGAAGGATGTTGTAGGGTACTGGGGGTATAGACTTGTCCTCGCTCACCACAGGTTTGTCAACCTGTGGAGGGTTCTTATCCTCAAAATCATAACTAGCCCTTAACTATAGTTTTTCAAACCATTGTCATTCAACGTGAAACCAACACCGGGTTTTAACCATGCGCCATTGCATAATTGTTTAATCAAAGGTTTTAAACCATTGTGCCAATTGCCACTTATAAAACTTATAAGCCAAGAGCCATAAAAAGATTATTATAAGGATCATATCGTATATAAAAACAAAAATAAATCATGACCCTTATACAATTCATAGAATCAAGTATAAACCCACATGCTCAACGCCTCATAAGTTTAATAAAATCAAGTTACACAATCAAAGTAAGAATGTCTAAACGGGCATAGTTTTAAAAATCTTTTCAGCCACATAACGATAAACCAAAGGTAAATGTCATAGAAAATATCAATAAAAAGATGACGACAGTTCAGATAGTGATCAAAATGTGACCTCGAAAGGAGAAGTTTTCACGCTTATAGTCGTGAAAACTTAATGGAGACAAAATGCAAGTGTCGCAAGAAATGAAAATATCGTCTATTTGAAAAATGCGACGATAATTTGAAGTTCAGAAGACAAAGGTGTAGGAAGCTTATAGGACAATAGAAAAAATTGAATTGGCTGCCAACACGACCATACTGGGGAAATCTCTAGGGTTTTCTCAGGATACTTTTTGGGTATTTTTAAATTGGTTTCATTACCTTTTTTCGAAGTTTCTGCAAGAGTCCGAGCTAGTAGGGATTCTGGTCTTCCATACCAGTACTCCCTGCTTTCTTTTCTTGGTTGCATTTTCTTTTACGAGAGTGACAAAGGTACACAAGACATGTATAAGGCCTGCATGTGTGTACCCACGCCCACATGCGTGTACCTGCGCCCTACCTTCACACAACCCGTTTGCACACGCTAGCTGATGAAGTGTTAGTCGCGTGTTTGAGTTTAGATTTTTTTTTTTTAGAGAGGCAGTAATCCTCTCCCCTGTTAGAAGTGATCCTTCTCAAGGGTTTTCTGGATCTCATTCTGGTCTCCATTTTTGCAGTTTGTAGCTTAGGTACCACCTTAGATTGTCTTTGTTCTATGAAATTTTCCTTGAATTGTTTTTTCTTTTATGTCAAAGTAAGTTTCTGAGTCTTCAAGGGACTCTAGTTCTCAATACCAGTAGTCTCTGCCAATGTTTGATTACTTGTATTTTCATTTTTGAAGAATTGCAGAGGTACACGTGGCCTGTATAAGGCATGAATGCATGTACACATGCTCTGACCTTACACAGCTCGCGTGCACATGCTCGCTATTGAACTGTCAGCAACGTGCCTGTTGAGAAATTTTTTGTTTAAGGAGAGGCAGTCATCCTCTTCCTTATCAATATTTATACCTCTCAAGGATTTCCTTGATTTAGTCTTGGTCTTTGTCATAGCAGTCGACAACTTAGGTCTGATTACAACAATAGCTTTATTTTTCATTAAAAAGTTTTCCTCAAATTTTTCTTTCATAGGGTTTTTAGACAAGTGTGAGAGTCTGCTTTAATCAGCTTGTCTGTTATTGTCAGTGACTCTTTGTGATCTACGCTCAGGACAGAAGTTTTCTTGGTATTTACTTGTCATCATTTTTCCTTTTTTTCTTTGTGAGCATTAAATAAAAAAAATAAAAAAATAAAACTTTTATTTCTTGGTTTGGTTAAGTAGTTGTTGGTTTGCATTAATAACCAGGAAAAGTTTTTCTTTCATAAGTTCTCGGTTGTTTACTTAGGACAATAAGTAGCTCGTAGTCGAGAGAAATCATGTTTTGAGTTTGTTGTTCAAAGATCTTAGAAAAAATTTAGTTTGAAAAGTTGGTTAAAGAATTTTAAAAATGCAAATCTGAATTTGTTAAGAAGAAGTTATTTTGTTTCAAACTTTTGTTCATCTTCTCTTTTGTCTCTCAAAACATCACTAGTTTCACTTTCATAACCTTTGAATTAAGACAAGCCACACAAATTAATGATTAATTAAAATCAACTAGACTTTATGTTTGTAGGGTCCATCAATTAGTCTAGGCTAGAGCCTTGATTTAGGTTGGAGAGGAAACTCTTCAAGGCTGCAAAACATACATAAGAGTCTGTGCTAGGGAGTGTTAAAATTACAATATCGTGAAAGTTATCCAGGAACCCCCTCTAACATAGGGGCTAAACACAAGGTCATGTGCAGAAAGATAGCTGAGATAACCCCTCCAAAGCCGGACCAAGCATAGTGGGGAACGTATATAGAGGGCTTGTCTTGGGATTTCGTCGATAGCATTTGCCACGGAGCTTTGTGGGTCTCGAATCCATTCGAGGTCCTCAATTGTCTTCCGGACCACTTGCTTTCGATAACCTTGATAGGTTTCAGGCTTGATACCCTGCTCATTGCGGTCCACCCGACTGTCAACTATACCCACCTGGTGACTGTTCACAGGCTGGCAACCTAGTTGCCATTATTTTAGGGACTTACACACGTGACTGTGGGGGTATACCATGGTACCTAGGACAGAGATTGAGCCACACTTTGCAGAGTATACCCTAAGAGTTCTTCCTTATTCGAGTTGCACTTGCATCGGTAAGTTTCTCTAGTGTTGGTTGGTGTAACTGTTCTTCCAACTAGTTAGTCGTTTGTTTGATTTACCTTTAGGAGTTTTTCTAGTGTGTGCTCTATGCTCCCTAGTTTTCCATAGTGAATTAGTAAGTCTTGGCTATGGGTCTCTGACCTAGGGTGGTATACCTCCTACTCCATCGGCCGTGAGGAATTTTCAGTCTTCCTCTTAGAAAACATGGAGCCGCCTGTTTATAGGCATTGTTTTGCTAACACCGGTTCGCCAGAGACAATGTGTGAGACTTTTAGTGACTTAAACGATCCCGCAAGGGGAGAACTTGTGCATAATATCTTCATGGATAAAATTCCCGATGATACCAACCAAGGAACCCTTCGCAAAGGGATTCTTATGCTTTTTCTTTCTTGGGAAACGTTGGTGTCCCTTTGATGGCCATTTTGTACATTCCTGGATTGAATGTGGGACTATCGGTTTGGTTGGGTACCATTCCAAATGTCTCGAATGCTCTTGAAACTTCTCATTTGAGCACCTTATGTCATGGGCACCATGTTGATGTTCCTTCATCAACAAATTCTTCTCTTCCTCCTTCTCCCACCCTTGGTGAAAGTACAATTACTAGTAACCATAAGCCTAAATGAAGTAGAAAGAGGAAGAATAGGAAGAAGAAATCACCAACCTCTGCGAGTCATGTTGGAGATAGGTCCTCAACCTCTGCAAGTCATGTTGAATACCAACACCTAGCCTTTGCAAGTCACACTGGGTGAAAGCACCCAACCCCTGCTAGTCATGTTGGGTGCAAAAGTCCAGTCCCTTCTAGTCATATTGGCAATAGGTCTGTAGCCTCTGCAAGTCATGTTATCGACCCATCACCAACCTCTGCAAGTCATGTTATTGACCCATCACCAACCTTTGCAATTCATGTTGGAGATGTGCAACCATCCACTGCTAGTCATGTTGGGGGCATTGATTCTATTGAGAAACCTAGATGGATAGGATGCAAGCCTATGTTCCCTTGTAATCTTTGCAAGGGAGATCACCCTACTCATTTGTGGCCTGGCCTTCAAGAGGTACAAAGATTGTGGTCCCTATCTATGAGCTCTTCTGATTCTGAGCCTTCTGAGGTTTCCTCATAGTCTATTCAACCTTTGGTTGTGAAAGTGGTCATGCCGATGCAGTCATTAGCTGATCCCACTCCTCTTCTGGGGGGTGAGGTGCCTTTAGACCAGGTATTCTTGCAGCCTATTCATCCATTGGTTGTGAAAGTGGGCATGTCGATGTAGTCGTCGGCTAATCCCACTCCTCTTCTGGGGGGTGAGGTACCTTTAGACCATGTAGTCTCGCAGCCTATTCATCCATTGGTTGCAAAAGTGGTCATGTTGATGCATTCATCGGTTGATCCCACTCCTCTTCTGGAGGGTGAGGTACCTTTAGATCATGTAGTCTCGCAGCCTAGTCAGCCATTGGTTGCAAAAGTGTTCATGCCGATGCAATCATTGGTTGATCCCACTCCTCTTTTGGGGGGTGAGGTGCCTTTAGACCATGTAGTCCTGCAACCTGTTCATCCATTGGTTGAAAAAGTGGTCATGCTAATGTAGTCATCAGATGATCCCACTCTTCTTTTGGGGAGTGAGGTGTCTACCGACTATGCTTTTAGCATTTCTAGTTCAGTATTTTCAAAACAAGGGGGCATTTCTCTCATTCCGAGCACACCCCCTCCAAGCCCTAGGATGGTTTCCTTTGATTGGAATGACCTTGTTGAGCCTCATCTTCCTTCCTCCACACCCTTTCAAATAAGGGTTGAAGTTAATTCAACAAATATTTATCGATGTATTGTGGATGAAGGATCCTCAACAAGCATTTTATCCTCCTCGGTTTGGAAAGTCTTGGGTTCTCCCAAGCTTGTGTCTACTTCACATGAGTTGTTGGCTTTTGACAGACATCCTAGTGAATATTTGGGGGTTATTCCTCAGTTGCATATCTTTTTAGGTGTTAATATTGTTCATGTCAATGTTATAGTGGTGCAAGGCCCGTTAGATTTCAACATGCTTCTCGAGCGTGATTATGTATATGCTATGAACGTTGTGATATCTATGCTCTTCTAGGTGATGAATTTCCCTCACAATGGAAGCATTGTCACTATTGACCAGCTGGAATTTGATAATCACCATCCTAATTCAGCGTTAGTTCAAGATGCCCCTTTATATGTTCCTAATGTTCGTGTAGACGCCACCCTGCCACAGGTTAATTATGTGGCATCTTATCCTCAGTGTTCAATTGCTTCTGAGCAGGAACCTGTGCAATCATGTTTTCCCTCTCAAGAATTGGTCTCAACAATTGATCCATTGGTTTATCCAATGGGGGCATGGGAACCCTTGCTTTCCTCTCTTGGTCCAAGTGGGCTTGACTATCCTTCTAAGTCTGATCTCATTGTTTGTATATACTCAAGCCCTCATGATCGTGATTCTTCGCTGATAGACTCTGCCAGTACTGGCCAGAACCTCCATCATCATATGGAATATGGTCAGTTTACTTCACCCTTTGGGACTGTCGACCTTCGTTTGCGTGATTTCTCAGATTTTGAATTTCCTTCAAATGAGGCTATCCTTGAATCCATGACTACGGTTTCTATACTGCGGGGAGGACTTACACCGTGGTTTGTGTTTTCTTCCCTTTTGGGAGACTTTCCAAGTTGACTATCGAAGAGACTCTTGGTCCGAGCCTAGCAGCGGGCTCTACCTGAACCAGTTTCATACATGAGTCGTAGCTCCCACAGGTATTCTTTTAAGCCCTTTTCAGACCCTCTAAACATGAAAATATTGTCGAGCGCTCTTGTGGCCTTTCACGTTTGCTAAACTAAAATTTGAAGTCACATCTGTCCGACGATAGTTTACCCCTTTTTTGGTCCGGATGGTCAATTGTACGAACAAAGGTACACTCTAGGGACCTTGGTTCTCTAGAAGAGTATTCTTAGGTATAATTTTAAACCTTTTTCGGTCCTGAGGGACTGAATCTACAAAAAGATACCCCCACAGAGTCCATAGTTAAGCTCTTTTCAGACTCCCTAAAATTGAAAAGATTGTCAAGTGACCTTGTTCCTTCACACTCGTTAAAATGGTCCAGAAGAACATCCTATATGGAGTCCATAGTTAAGCTCTTTTTAGACTCCTTAAAATTTAAAATATAACCGAGTGATATTGTCTTTATCACACTTGCTAAAATGGTTTTGAATAGACGTCTTTTCGGTGCTATTTTACCCCTTTTTCGAGCCAAATAGACTACCTTCGAAAAAGGTACCCTAGTAGAGTCTCCTTTTACATTTTTTCAGACTCTCTAAAAATGAAAAAACGTCAAGCTTACCTTCTCTAGGCTCGTTAAACTTACATTGAAGGATGTTATCATTGTGTCTTGTTAACCGCATTTTCATTCATGCATCTTTGGCCTAATGTCGGCTCCATGTTGCTCTCAACTAAACCATCTGAAGCATGGATTATAACGCAAGCCTTGTAGCACTTTTCCTTTTCATCTTGAAACCTTGACCCCTGGAGGGATTTCTCCAAGTGTCCTTGCTCTGAACATCAGTCTTGTCCTTGCGCCTAGAACTAGTACGTTTGTGACACTCATTGCTCCTTTGTAATGTAGCATTCTTTTATTCCTTTTCCAAAATTATCGAAAAAGATGAAAAAAATCAAATATACCCCAAAAAGAGGAAGGGAAAAGTATTTTATTTTTATTGGCAACACAATGAGTCACCTTTGGACAAAGCACATTCTTCCATTTGTTCGTTAAGCTCTGGGATTTAATATGACCTTAGGAAGATGTTCTCTCTACATAGAGTTGTGTCCTCCTCTGTTTGGTTATTCTTCCAAACATATGGAGAGTTTGCATTGCCTCCTGCATCATGAACTTATGTCAAATTCCATGCTGCATGAGTCTCATCATTCATCGTTCTATTGTCTACGGGAAGTTTTTACCAAGCCTGAGTCATCCCTTCTGCAGTTTGTCTCTTTCCCTCATGCCCAACCATCCTGAAAACCCAATCAAATCTTTGTTCGAAATCAATGAAGCATTCAGTCTGATCATCAAGATCCTCTAGTGAAGTCGTACACTCATATTACACTCCTACCCAAGTTTTGAAGATTTTGAAGTTGTTGCTCAAGCTCTGAAGACTTCATCTCCAGCCATCAGGTCTTATCAGCTTCTAGAGGATAGATACTATGCATGTATATCTTTTTTATTTCGAGATGTAGATCAGTTGGGTATTTCTCGCGGCTACACTTTATATAGTTATATGACATGGATCTGCAGTGTATTTGATTGGTAGCCATGATTTTATTTTATCCCAAGCATGGGTATGCCCGCCTTGGTGAGACAATTGTTATTTTGTAGATGGAACCTCCCGAATTATGGTCCCTAGGCTCATTGGTTTGGTATGTTGATAAATATTGATAATGTATTTAGACCATCAGATGCTCTTTTGACCTCACACATTAGGGGGCATCTGTTATAACCCTAATTTGCACCATACATGCTTACCTGGAATCAGGCCATCTCATATTTCTTCTTTGCCAAGCCACTACTGAACAACTCTTCTTAAAAACATCATTTTTGAGAGCACACACACCTTGATCCACTACAGCCCATGTGTACACGCTATTTGACCCACTACAACCCGTGTGTACATGCTAGCTGACCCACTACAGCCCGCGTGTACCTACAAAAGCATGAAAAATGAAAAGTTGTTGACGGAACACACAGTTTTGGGTAAGTTAACTAAACCTTTCGGCCACTCATAGCTGGTCACTCGACCAAATACCTAGCTCTTTCTAGCCTATAAAAGAAGGGCTAGGGGTCCCATTTGAAAGGAGGAAAATCATAGTAAAGAAACTCTACCCAATTTGGCATTCCCTTTGTCCCAACCTTTATCCATCCTTGTGTGAAGAGAAGCATAAAGCAAAGCAGTTGGAGTGCAGTTGGAGTACAGTTGAAGAGGAGCCCAGGACCAGTTTCGTGGAGCAGTGGCCACTCACATTTTGTAAGGTATTCTTGTGAGTTAAATAAAGAAATACTTTTCCCGTCCCACCATATGAGATTGTTAATGTTTAATATTGCTTATGTATTGATTAAATCTCTAACCCATTAGTTCATAGATCAAATGCATGTGGAGCTCTTTGTTTGTCTTTTGTGAATGCAGGTCAGCATCAGGAGGAGAGTTGCATTCAAAGAGAGACCAAATGTGAAAAGGGATCAACATCAAACACGAAAAATAAGGTACGTTAACTTGATCTTTTAACCTTGTATCTGCTCATGAATAGTGGGGTTATGATGGGGATGTTGGTAGAGAGTAGGATACTTTAGGTCATTTATGAATGCATGATAAAACCATTAATTCTAGTCCATAGGGGAGATTTACACCCACAACACCCCTTATCTGCAATCATTCCTAGTGACAAGAAGAACCTGAGTAGTGTTTACTTCACTCGTCAAGGGAAGAGTGGGATCAATCGATGATGTAACTGGATCGACCACTTGATATTCACTCTCCAAGAGGGAAAGAGTGGGACTGACGACCGATGATGGAATCGGGTCAACCACTTTAACTTCACTCTCCAAAGGGGAAAGAGTGGGATTGACCGATCGTTGAATTGGATCAACCAGATTATCAACCAATGACTGGTCAATATAAAGCTTATGGTAACCAATTGGAAATTGTTGCTCATAAATGACAATCTCTTCCAACAAACGTGAAGCCTCATCCATACAAGGGAAAAGGTAAGTTCAATGACTTCCTTCACATAACCTACAAGGAAAATTCACTCTACCTTTCTTACTTCCAACTTTACTATCACTAATTGACGGGTTGTCACCAGCATGACTTGCGACAATTGGTGACTCGAGTTGTTGAGAACCTGTAGACCACACTTCTAAGACCTTGGGAAGATTAGGGAAATCCTTAAGAAGGTGGTCACCCTTACAAATCCTGTAAGGAAATTTGGGCTTGAAAAGTGGTTTGGTAGGCTTGTCAATATCATCAACACACCCAGACTGATTAACAGTAACTGGTTGATTTCCTCCAACATGACCTACAATGGTTGGAAGCTTTAATTTCTCCAAGATACCATCCTCATCATTATTGTATAAGCCAAAATAACTAATGTCAATTCATTTGTAAATCTCATACCTAGACATCCTCTTCTTCGTCTCGAGGGGCTTATCGAATATCTCTTTAATGTCGGGGAGGAATTTTGTAGCCCCGAAGTATCTATAACCAGGGCCCTTGCCGGTGGCACTGGGCACATAAACTCCATTCCCTTCCAAGTCTATCATCTTAGCCCCTACTTTGGCATAATTAGTACCACCAAGCTCTATCATCATATATTCCTAGTGCCCCTTTTTCCTTATCAGCAAGAAAAGAACCATGGTGTATGTCTTAATTATAATACTCTGTAAACCTAAATAATGACCTAAAGTCCATATTATGTATTTAATAGAGGTTAAGAAGAACATTTGAAAAAAAAATGATGATCCATAAGATTCTCAAGCATGCCTTATTGTTGAATATTAACCATTGCCTTGCCCTCAACCTGCTCCTCCATGAGATCCTCACTCATGTATTTACTAAGAAGCTATTGTTTCTTCTTCTCCACAACCATGCACTCAATCTCTTTCTCATATAGAAGGGGCACATGGG
>SNQJ01S0132362.1:7722-21267 GCA_010110895.2 Picea sitchensis | reverse complement strand
ATATAAAAAAATTAAACATGATCTATGCATTGATAAATATGAAGTACACCAGCATGAGGAAGAGATGTATTGTAGGATGGTTGATAAGGATTTTCAGGTAGAGAACTTTTCGAACAAGGGTTCTGATATATTAACAATTGTGGCAGTTCATATGAAGGAGGTTAGCACCATTGGATACTATGCATAGACTGTGCATAAAACTATTGCTTGAGCTCACCACCAAGTTGATTGTGATGATTTTCAATGCCAGTCTAGTTTTCCCACAAATATAAATGTTATCGCTCTTTGAGAGGAGTGAAGGATCGGGCTAATATGCCAATCCATGTTTCATTTTATGAGGTTGTGGTGAATGAAACTCTATGTTGCTACAATAAAGAATTGTGATATCATTCTGTCATCACACAAAATCATGATTTGAATCACAATCATATAGGGTTAGGCTCATGTCCTAACTCTTCCACATCTGTTCAAAAGCAAGATAGTATAGATGCAAATGATATGCTCAAAGAAAGCATCAGAGGTCAACTTAAAACTTGAAGGACATGTTTAAACGCTTACCTTGGTTTGAAGGTATTTTATAGCAACCGTGTGTTGGCACCTGTGGCGCTTTAACGTTCAGACTCATCCTTGAGTGGACACACACCATTTATTTTTTGAGAACATGTTGTATGCTAAACCTAATAATGTTGGAGTAAAAAGGCCCACACTTAGTATTGGAACATGTCGATCTGTAACAATCATGTAGGACCACACACCTGTTTAAGAAGAAAAATCCTATGACTCTATGCCAGAAATGCACACGAAGGATAGAACACAAATAGTGGATATAGTCTGTCTCATTTTGTGTTATCCTTGGGAAGATGGAACCAGTCTCTCCTTTGCTCTCATACTTGCTCCGCAACTACATGACCAACATTATGGGAGGCCTAATAATATTTTTCAAGGCCAATACAGACTAATACATGAATTTTCCCATTGATTGATATTCACCTAATACCTAGAGATTGGTTTGACTTCCTATATCATATTTATTGAATTTTTTGGTTGGAAGCTACATTTCTATCTGGAGCTAAAACAAGACAAAGGACCTATATCCTTGATATTTATTGTTTGTTGGTGTATTAAAGATTTAACTATGTATCGTTTGACCTGGTCGAAGATTGACTAGTTATCTGACAGTAACTCTGTAAAAGTTTGAAATCCTATTTAAAGATAGGTGCCCATGATAAATATGAGGAGTTGATTCTCTAAAAATTGCAATAAATTCATTAGAAGAAGGTTCATGGCAAGAGGGTTCTCCTAGAAAGAGGTAGTAGCCAGTGAGGAAAATTGGACAAGAAGGGTTTGCTGCAGTGACAGAGGGAGTTGGCCTCAGAGTTCGATATGAAGGATCTTGGGTTAATGCATTACTATTTGGGATTAGAAGTATGGTAGAAGCCAAGTGAGATCTTCCTTGGTGAAGGGAAGTATGTTATCAAGATCATTCAGAGATTTGGGATGATGGACTGTAAGTCCATGGCCACTCCCATGGTGACAAACCTGAAGGTCAGGAGGGGAAGGTCGCATCCAAACTCGTCATGAGGTAAGCAACAGAAGGCTCATTTATATGGGGAGGAAGCAACCAAGAGTTCAACCGACCACGAGTCATCGCTTAACAAATGAGCCTAGTGCAAAAAAAATGGGAGATTACGGGTTGGCTCAACCACAACCAATTCGAGCAAGTCCCAGGTCGTAGCAGGTTGAAGGCACTCTGCTCACAAGAGACAAGTTTCCAAGGGAGGGTACCTTGCAAGGGAAAGTGAAGGTTCACACGGAGGGAGAGAAGAAGCAGGAAACACATGATGTTCTAGGACAGTGAGGGCATGAAATCTCTCTCACTTGCCATCCATCAATCACAACGTAGGAAAACTCAACTTGGGATTGACCCTGGCTGGAAAAAGTAGTGAAACGCAAGATAAACAAGTCTGAGGCAGAGGCCATTCAAGTGCATAAATACTTTCAAATCTGAAGCAAAGGTAACTAAAATCACAAACGCAAACAACAACTTGGCTAAATAAATAAAAATGAAATCTCCTGGTAGGTTGTAGAGGGTAAATAACAACACGATGGCCAAGGGGACAGTCGACGAGAAAAATGCAGGGGTACCAAGAAGAGAAAATCGTTGTATTTAATGCAGGAATTTGTTGAGTTTCAAGGGAAACTGCAGAGTGATGGTGTGGAAAACGTTGTGTAAGGGGAGACGATGGTTGAAGATAATTACACAAAAAAATTGCGAGCACGAGGCTAGCACTTCACACCCAAGGATCAATGAAGGATGTTGAGAAAAAAAAACAAAAGGCAATGAAAAAAAGGGCGCAGAGAAAAATAAAGGCGCCGAGAAAAATCAATGGGGCTTTTAGGATATTTCAAGGTGAACATGATCTAACAGGGAAAGGGTTGGCAAGGATGGAATATGGTGATCAACGATTTTAAGAGAGAGATCAATGAATATTTTTCAACGTATCTAGCAATAGATGATTAAACAAGGAATTCATATAAATGAACATTTTTCATTAAACAATCAAGGAATACAAAAACCAATTCATTTCCACCATTTTAAGTTTTAAGCTGGAAATAAAATTATTGAATTACATTTCACCATTGTTGTCCCAATCAACTTCAACATTCTCCATTAGATATTCATGTACAGAAATTAAACCAATTTTTTCTTTTATTTTTCTTTTTACAAAATAATTGCGCTTGTGTAACTGTAACCGACGGAGAATAACCAGAAGTCGCTATCCCGCGCTTGTGATCCATCCGATTCTTGCTCGCGCTCCATCCAAGTACTACTAGCCAACCGTTGAGACCTCACTAGTACCTCCTGGCCAATGCTAGGGGTACTCTTCTTCCCCGTGAGCCCCCCGAACCGTAAAAGGGCCACACACACAATACCAGAGAATTCTACAACCCAACTCACCTCTCAATGTCGAGCTACCACTCGTTACCCAAGTTGGGTATCCCAACTCCCACAAGAGAAAGTTCAATCAAGATGGAATTTTGGCAGCGTAACGTTACGCAAGCCTTATGTCCTCCATACTCCTTCTCTGCCATCCTTTTTATAGAGTTTCTTAGTCATTAGTTTTCCAAACCCTCATTAGATTCCTTTTATTTATTTATTTAATTAGGAAAAACCTCGTTCGTACACATGTGTCTTGATCCCCTAGTTGCACTAGAAAATCAATTTATTAATTAATTAAATTTTCCTATTGCCCTCACCCACCTAAAAGAGTTCCTAAAAACGCTCCTCGGTGTCCCATTATTCCCTTACAATTCTTAAATGACTTACGCCTTACTAAATTCCTAGTTGAGTTCATAAATAGAAAGTTCCAAAGGCTAGATTCCTTACTAAGTTAGGCATTCCCCTTTTCCCTTAAGTTTCCCCTTTTCTTTAATTTTCCCTTTTTCTTTAAGTTTCCCCCTTTTTCTTTCTAACTAAAAATCAGATATAGCAAGTGTAGAAAAAAACAACCATTTACCCTTTTAATAAATTCAATCCTCCATTATAATTTTTACTTTAATAATTAAAGTTTGAATTTCTTTACCCCCTTCTTGTTATATGTCTAATTATTTTTTTTGTTCAGAGGTTCTACTTAAACCTAGGTTTTAAATTCACTAGTCTTGGTGACAGTTCTTAAGGGAATTTTTTTTATTAAACTTACTTATCAAATAATTCATTTTAAGGCTGACCAGGTCCTAAGGAGGCATGGCTTTCTAGGCACTAGGTTTATTAACTTACCATAGTCAAAATCGTGACGTTCCCTTTAGGACACACTACGTGCTCCAAGGGTTCCACTCGCCTTTTTTTGTTTTATTCACGCAACATGCCATTCAAGACACACTAAGTGCTCCAAGGGTGCCACTTTCCTTATGAATGAATTTGGTAGACGTCAATCCCATGGAGTCAATACTCTTCCAGGTGATCTTGTGGGAGACTAAGGGCCTCTAAGGAATAAGGACCCTACCTTATTGTGCACCCCTTAGAATCATCGTGAGAGACTATCACATTTTTCCCTCACGACATCACGGGTCTCTCGAACTAGGTAATCGTTAACCTACAGTTTGAGCCACAGTAGGAGTGCTAGTAGGATGTGGCAGGGTTGCTGCCACACCTCTCCCTCAATGTATCTGGTTGTTGTGCATGTACCCTTTACTCCAAATGTGAGTCTGGTCGGCAATCTATCGTGAGCCTGCATCTATCAACGAATCATGTCAGCAATAACAATCAACATCATAATATCTAATCATATGTCACATCAACACATTCAAACCCTAATAGTCCACTCCATGACTCGATATGGAGTCCCATGAGTTTCCTCAATGCCTCAACATCCTCAACATCCAGAGTCCTACACACTCAGGAGAACCCAGTCAATATCACTTGTCGATGTAAACACAACAAAAATAACATATAATCAAATCCACAATGTCTCATAATCATAATCAAAACAACCCATAATATAATGACCCGGATCACTTGCACGCAAGTGTCCTCAAAGAATAAGTCCTCTCAGTGCACGCAAGAGAGGGATGTTACATACACCCCCTCTTGTTTTAAACTTCGTCTCAAAGTTTCACAATATGTAAGTGTTGAAATAAAGTGTATCACAAAATCATATATCTAGCTATCAAACAAAAATGGAAACTATTGAAGGATATCATATGCGTCCTCTTAGGTCGTCGAGTGTGGACTATAGTTGTCCCACTGGACCTTGACCTGATCTACTGTTCGACGTTGTAGCTATTGAATGCGATGGTCCAGGGTGTGGATTGTCTCTACTGTGAGAGAAACCTCATTCGATACCTGCAAGGAACTCATGTCAATAACATGTGTAGGATCATTAACATAATGTCTCAAAACAAATACATGAAAAACATCATGCATACGCCTCAAAGAATTAGGCAAGAATAGTCGACAGGCCACGGGTCCCTTCCTTTCCACAATATCAAAGGGTCCCACGAACCTAGGAGAGATTTTATCAACCTTTCCAAACTTGATCGAACTCTTATGTGGTTTCACCCAGAAGAAGACTTGATCGCCAACTCCATAACTACGATCGACACGACGTGCATCAACATAACTTTTCTATCGATCTTGCGCTTCCTTTATCCTTTGTCTTATGGTTTTCATTTGGTATTCCATTTCTTGGATCGCTTCAGGTCCCACCAGGACCCTATCCCTAAGCCGATCCCAATTCAAAGGCATCTGACACGGTCGCCCGTAAAGAAACTGGAAAGGCGCCATCTTAATGGTACTTTGATAATTGTTGTTATAGGCAAATTCTACCAGTGCCAAGAATTCTTCCCAACGCTTATGTTGGTCAATCACGTACATATGAAACATATCCTCCAATATTTGGTTTGTTCACTCAGTCTTCCCGTCTATCTCCGGGTGATACACGAAACTAAAGTTAAGTTGGGTTCCCAAGGCATCTTGGAAACTAGTCCAAAATCGTCGTGTAAACACTGATCCTCTATTGGATATAATCCTCCTAGGAACGCCATGCAGCCTCACAATCTCACTAATAAAAACTCTAGCGATGTTAGGTGCCTGATACATCGTACAGACAGGGATAAAATGAGAACTCTTTGTCAGAGTGTCGACTACCACAAAAATCGAGTCGTGTCTCCTTGTTGTCAATGGAAATCCAACAATGAAATCCATCGAAATGATCTCCCATTTCAATTCTGGAATAGCGCGTGTCTGTAGTAATCCTACCGGATGTCTATGTTCAACCTTCACTTGTTGACATTCTAGACATCTTGCCACATAGTTGACTATGTCCGCCTTCATTCCTTTCCAAAAGAATAAGGGTTTAAGGTCTACCCTCTTCTTCGTGACTCCTGGGTGAGCCATGCACACTTCTTTGTGAGCCTGGTTTAGGATCAAACTCCTCAAATCGTCATTGGGAGGTACGTAAATTTGATTTTTAAATCTCAATAATCCATTGTTGTCCACAGTAAATCCCTCAAATTTTGGTACCATCATTGTGTTTTGTCCGATAAAATCCTTGACGTCTTTGTACCAGTCATCGTTGCACTGTAAATTCATAATATTTTCATGTATATTCATCTAAAGAGGCATCATCGAAAATATCCGTGGTCTCCAACTCAACGCATCAACCACTCTATTCACTGTCCCTTTTATGTAAGTAATCTTGAAATCATACTCGCTAATCAATTCCGACCAACGTCGTTGTCGCGTGTTCAAGTCGCTTTGTGTAAAGATGTGTTGTATACCACAGTGGTCCATTTTTAGTTCAAATTTTTTTCCAATCAGGTAGTGTCTCCAAACTCTCAAGGCATATACAGTGGCTAACAACACCAAATCGTGCATCGCATAGTTCTCCTCATGCCTTCTCAACTTTCTTGAGATGTAAGTGATCACTCGACCGTCTTGCATCAAGACTCCACCTAAGAATTCCTTGGATGCGTCAGTGCATACCAAGAATCCCGTGTCCATGTCAGGGACCTTTAGTATCGATGTTGTCATCAACAACTCCTTGGGTCTCTGAAATTCCTGTACGCATTTCTTGGTACAAACAAACTTCTTGTCCTTCTTCTGGAATTCTGTGATTGGATTTGCTATCTTTGAAAAACCCTCGACGAACCGTCGATAGTATCCTGCTAAACCCATGAAGATATGCACTTCTGGGACATTCATCGGTGTAGGCCATTCCATAATAGCCTCGAGCTAGATCCACAACGATACCTTCGTTGGAGATGACATGCCCTAAGTAATGAATATTTGAATGATAAAATGAGAATTTGAAGAGTTTCCCAAACAATTGATTCTCTCGTAGACATTGTATTACCATGCACAAGTGCTCGTCATGCTCCTCCATCATCCGAGAGTAAATAAAAATATCGTCAATGAATACTTGGATGAACTTGTCCAAGTATTCACGAAACACCCTGTTCATCAAACTCATAAATACCCCTGGGGCGTTCATCAATCCAAACAATAAAATAGTAAACTCGTAATGTCCAAACCTCGTCTTAAAAGAGGTATTAGGGATGTCATCCTCCTTGATCCATAATTGGTGATACCTTGATCTCAAGTCGATATTTGAAAACACCATTGTGCCTTTCATCTAATCAGACATATCATCAATCCTTGGCAACTGATACTGATTCTTGATCGCTTCCATGTTCAATTGATGGTAGTCAATGTAGAGTCTCCACGACCCATCCTTCTTCCATATGAAAATAACAGGCGCACCCCATGGAGACACACTTGGACGTATAAGTCCTAGGTCCAGGAACTCCTTCAGTTTCATTTTCAATTCCTGTAAGTCCGGGGCCGACATCCGATAAGGAATTATTGATATCATTTTAGACCTCAGTTTTAGGTCGATGGTAAATTCCAATTCTCTCTCTGGCGGCATCCCAGGTAACTCCTCAGGGAAGACGTTCGCAAAATCTCGCACCACCGAAATTTTTTCTAGACCTTCCGCTACTCCCTTCTCGTTTAATGCAAGGATTGCATAAATATTACATCCCTTTCGCATGCTCTTCCGTAGCTGCAGTAGCAGAGATGAACCTCAGGGAGACTCCCTAGTTTCGACCCATAATCATGCATCTTTGTCCCTCATCATGGACCAAGATCAACCGTTTTGTCTTACAGTTGAGTATCGCCTCATGCAATTCCAACCAGTCCATACTGATCACGATGTCATAAGACCCTAATATTGTGAGGTATAAGTAGGAACTTGTGACAAACTCTCCCAGGTTAAGGATACAGCCTGTAACCTTCCCTCCAACCTTTTGTTTGGCTCCCGAAGCCATTTCTACAAAGATAAACTCATCTTGTTCGACTTCCTTTACCTTAATTATTTTTAATGCTGCACCAAAAACAAAACTCTCTGTAGCACCTAGATCTGTCAAAATAATAAGGGTTTGGTCAGCACCGGTACCTAACATCTCGATCACAATTGATTGGTGCTCTTCCTGGAAGTTATTCATCGCTGCATGAATCTGATGGGCCCTGCCCAAATCTCCCATGGTAGTGGGTTCGACTGATCCAAAGGCTCTGGTCCTCTCCACTGGGCAGTCACGCTAGTAATGTGGCTCTCCACATGTCCAAAACCCTTTCTTCAGTCCATTACTCCTGGTATATGAAGTAGAAGCTGACGGCCCACCGGTCTAGAACCTTGGTATGTTCTGCTGAACATGCCTAAACTGCTGTTGTTTTGGTCGACACTACTGCTGGTGTTGTGGTCCTTTGTAAGGAGTCCGCTACTGAGGCGCCGATCGTCATGGTGTAGTGAATGTGGATCCTATATGAGTGCCTCAAAATCCTGGTGAATGTCTAGCTAGTGTTTGATGTTGCAGCACACCAGATGACACCTGTCCCACTGGTCTCACTGGAGTCCTTCTCTGACCCCCATTGATAAGCTCCTCCTATGCTATGAGGGCCTTCTAGACAACATCATGCAAGTTTTGAGGCATCAAAATCCTAACCTTTGCACGAATGATGATATTAATTCCAAACACGAACTTGTTGACCCTAAGTTTATCGGTATTCAGGTGGGGAGCATACCAAACAAGATCCATGAAACGAGCCTCGTACTCGAGCATTGTACGACCTCCTTGTCGCAAGGCATTAAACTCGTTGAGCTGATGCTCAATGAATTCCTCAAATATATACCTCTCTCGGAACCATTCCTTGAACATTTCCCATGACACGTCTTTGACTGCCATGTTCAATTATGGTAGGAGCGTCTTCCACCATAGAAGAGCGCTCCCCTTCAGTTGAAAGACCACCATGCGAACCTTCATGTTGGAGGTATAGTCGTAAAGTGCAAAGAACAAAACCATATTATCCAACCATGCCTTGGTGGCTGCACTGTTGATCCAGGTGGATATCGGTGGCCACCCACCTTTTCCAAATGGCTCAAAACAGTTATCTAGCAATTTTGGCAATTTACTATTTTTAGCAGGTTTTAACTTCTAGGGCCATTTTAAGGGCCTAAATGAAGTTTTTTTGAGATAGAGGTTCTCAATGATATCCAAAGGAATTATTGATCCCCCAAAATGAATCTCCTCGATGATACCTTTCCAACTAGCTATCATACACCTAAAACGGAGATCGTATGCAAAAGTTACGACCTGATGCAGGAGCATCCCTCACGACAAGCAAAACCAACGTGGAAGCAGAAGACAGTTGGAAGACGTCCAGTGCAAGTTTTGAATTTTTAAATTTTCCCTTGAAGTTGATGCGCTGAACATAAATGAGATCATTTAGTTTGGCGCCTTGGAAAAACTGTAATCAGACCTCGAGCCATATGCTCTCGTCTGAGATAGAGAGAGGCATTTATAGTAGTAGTTGCAGGTAGATAGAATTGAATTCTTAGATTAGATAGTTCTAGAAGGAAGAGGGAAAACCGAATATAGACACCCTCATTTGTATCATTGTAACAATTAACAGGAGTTAGAAGAATCTAGAGCATAGGAGAATAACAGTGAGCTGTAGAAGAACACCCATGTATAGATCTGAAATTAATAGAAGAAGTTGATTCAGATTCATGGTTGTTGTGTTATTCTTTGTGTATGTGTGTTGATGCTCTGTGTATGAACATTTATTCCTGTTAGGCATTGTTGTTATACTATGCGTATGATTTCATGTGTTAAGACAAAGTATGAGAGGAGGTGAAGTGAGTTACGATTGTTTCTCCTTTTGAGCAAGGATTCCTGCAAAGAGTGCAGTTGGATTCGTCCGCAAGGAGTGCATTGAAAGAAGGCTCAGGGAGTTAAACTCTTGTTCTCAAAGCTCTCAGAAGTGAAAGCGGGTTGCTAAAGATGTGCAAGGAGTGCGCAGGCTGAAGGGGAAGTCTCGGTTGTAAATCTGAGCAAAAGAGATCTAAGACTGCTGCTGCAGGAAGTGCGCAGAGTCGGAAGGATTCAACACTTGGAAAGTTGTTGACTGTTGAGTGCAAGGAGTGCATGAAAGTCCCTATGAAAGAGTCAGAGTGGAAAATCTCAGGAGGAGCAAGGCCTTAGAAATTATCAAAAGGCTGCACAGAAGATTTCCGTGCCAAGAAGCTCTTAAGAAGGCATAACGAAATCGACGGTCAGGATTCACAGAGGAAAATTGTGAAATCCCGTCAACCGTTAGATCTCGAGAAAGTTTCACAGGTTTTAAGTCCTAGTACGCAGACGAGGAGTCCCGAAGGAGTCATCGGGATATCAAGGTCATCGGGGTTCAAAAGTCGTGAAACACTTGCATGTTGAAATCACGATCCACGATTTCCCGATAGGATCAGAACCATTCGTTGTGGAGGATGCGTGTAAGGAGATTCTCTCATCTCGCAGACTCAGGCATCGGAGACTGGAAAAATAAGCCCTTCAGTTTTGGGAGTAGTGAAGCGGCGAGAGGCTGTGAACCGTCCATCTAAAGAGGACAGGTGTCAGAGATCGAGAGATCTCGCGAACTTGGGAGTTCGCAGGGTGAATGCCCAAGTATTTGGTGTTAAAAGTTGTGAGACACGAGGTCGCGAAGCGGCGAAGGAGCGAGAGGATTGTAGCCGTCCATCTGAAGAGGACAGGTGTCAGAGATAAAAATATCTCGTGAACTCGGGAGTTCGCAGGTTGGGAACCCAAGTGTTGGGTGCTCAAAGTCGCGAGGACGCGAGTAGCGAGAGAAGGACAGCCGTCGGATCCAGATTATAGGAGGATCATTGGATCTGTGCGAGGGATTGTGTATCAGGGCCTCGTGAGGAAGGGCTCAAGAATTTTGGCGCGGGGATCGCGAGATTGCGAGAAGCGATATCCCGACAGCTGGAGGTAGTGTGGGTCATAGCGAAGACGACGAGTGGAGTATAGGTGGCACGAAGGGATCATCTCAGGATCTCGTTGTTAGGAGTTTCGAAATATTGGCGTTAGGATTCACGAGTCGTGAAGTGCCGAGGAGCTGAGATTCATGTGGATGCGTGGCAGAGCATAAGGTGGGACCGCGTGGTCGACGGGTGGACACGTACTACCAGAGATAGAATTCGACATTCCGTTGAATTCTCGCATCTCAGGGATTCACGGAATAGGAGGGTAAAAGCTCGACGGCTCAACTTGCAAGGTCGCGAGTAGCGAAATCCCTCAGAGAAAAGTCAGCGAGTTGACTGACCATCGGGTCTCGGGGATCCGAGAACCCAGTGTTCAACCTTTGAACTCACGAAGTCACGAGTTCCGATTCCCCGATAAATCAAGGGAGGGGGGATCGCACGAGAGAACTGTGGGAGCAGATTTCCCGATAGGGAAATAGAAGAACCTTGGAGTTCTTCGGGCCGAGAAGAAGAAGATCCTGTGAGAGCGGACGTGCCCATGGTTGGCGTGCCTCTGCATCAAGTGGTATCAGAGCCTAGAAAAACTTATTTGCTTTCTATAGCAGAGGACAGGAGGAATTCACCATGCCTCCAAGGAGAAGAGGTAGAGGATCACCCGATCCGGAAGAGGAAAGGGAATCGTCCAGATAAAGAGGTAGGCCAGTACAGAACCTAGACATGGAGAGGGAAGTGCGTAATCTTCATGCTAGAATGGAGGACATGGAGACATCACGAAGGCAAAACGTTGATGCAGGAGATATTAGTGAATCTGAGGATGAAGGTGATGTTGGACATGAAGAAGAAGAAATCCCAATAGAAGATGCAGCCAATGAGCGTTTAATTAAGGCTATCGCTCGGATGAGTTCGAAAACAAAGATGGACATTCCGTCTTATGAAGGGAGTCTGGATGCAGAAGAGATGCTAGACTGGATTAGAGCTCTTGACACTTACTTCGATTACGAAGATATCGAAGATGGCAAGAAGGTCAGACATGTTGTCACGAGATTAAAGGGACATGCAGCCTTATGGTGGGATGAACTGCAAGCTGATAGGCATTGCCAAGGAAAGCAGAAGATTAAGAGCTGGGACAGGATGATTGCAAAGATGAAGGCGAAATTCATACCCAGGGACTATCAAATTTCTCTGTTCAGGAGGATGTAGAACTTGAGACAGAAGTTGATGACAGTGAAAGAGTATACTGAGGAATTTTACAGGTTGAATATCAGAGCACGTCATCGCGAAAGCAATAACGAAAGGGTGGCCAGGTATATGAATGGCCTGAGGTATGAAATTCAAGATGAACTAAATTTGGCAACCATCTGAATGGTGGAGGATGCTTACCAATTGGCTCTGAAAGCTGAGGAGAAGCTGAGCCGTAAACAAAGTCAGAGGGGCCGAGACAAAAGTCAGCCCAAAGACAAAGCAGTGGCCCAAGATAAATACCAGAAGCCCAAGGACGAATGGAAGAAACCTCAGGGAAGGGTTGAAAGAGGTGGAACCTCACAGAGAAGGCCATATGTGGAGCAGCGAGAAAAATAAACCAAACAAAGAGGAGGATATATTGATAATGATAGATTTCCTCGTACCAGAGGTAGAGGAAGAGGAAGAGGTGGAGTCATCACATGCTTCACATGTGGGAAAAATGGGCACAAGTCATTCTAATGTCCAGAGAAAAGGAAAGAAACTAGAGAAACTCACATCGCCGAGGCACAGAGGCGAGGTAATGAGGTAGAATACGCTGAAGGTGGAAGATCGTTGGTGATGCGAAAAGTCCTTTTGACACCAGAAAAGGAGATGGAGAATCCATCACAGAGGAACAATCTTTTTAGGACTGCGTGCAAGACCAAGGATAGAGTGTGCAAGGTCATTGTGGATAGTGGAAGCACGGATAATCTCGTTTCAACCGAGATGGTAGAAAAGCTGGAGCTGGAGCCAACTGATCACCCAAGCCCATACAAAGTTTCATGGCTACAGAAAGGACATCAGGTAAATGTCACTAAACAGTGCTTGGTTGACATCAAGATAGTAAGATATAATGATGAGATTTTATGTGATGTTATTCCTATGGATGTCTGTCATTTATTGCTAGGTAGACCATGGCAATATGATAGAAGGGTAATTCATGATGGGAGGAAGAATACATATACCCTGGAGAAGAATGGGAGGACTCATATGTTGTGTCCAATTGAAGATAAAGAAGTGAAACTGGAAGTAAGCAACAGAGTACTTCTCATGAGTGGGAAGGAACTTCTTACAGAAGTTAAGAAGAAGGAGGATCCACAATTCTTTGTGGTCAGAAAATCAAGAATTGTTCTGACTAGTACAAGGGTGGATGATTTGCCAGAAGAAGTTCGGGAACTGCTGGAAGAGTTCGCTGATATTGTAGTGGACGAGTTACCTCATTCATTTCCACCAATGAGGAGCGTGAGTCACCATATAGACCTCGTACCAGGAGCTAGTTTTCCAAACAAAGCCGCGTACAGATTGACACCGCAGGAGAATGAAGAGGTTAAAAGACAGGTCCAGGAGTTGTTGGACAAAGGCTTGGTCAGGGAAATCTTGAGTCCATGTGTTGTTCCAACAGTACTCAATCCGAAAAGAGACGGAGGCTGGAGGATGTGCATTGATTCAAGGGCGATAAACAAGATAACTATCAGGTATAGATTCCCATTGCCAAGAATGGATGATT
>SNQJ01S0132361.1:25709-41365 GCA_010110895.2 Picea sitchensis | reverse complement strand
AGAAACTCAGGTGTGAAGCCCTAGAAGAAGAAATAGTAAAGACTAGAAAAGAAATGGAGAAATTCAAAGGACTGTATCATCAAAATCTGCCAAGTATAAAAGCATCAGAAGAATTAACCTCCATTCTAAATCAGCAAAGAAATGCAAAGATGAAAGTTGGATTAGGATATGAAGAAGGATCAAGTAGTGATCATCCAAGTAACACAGAATCTATCAAGTTTGTCAAATCCTCAAACATTGACAACAATCACTTTGCAGAAACAAAGAAAGAAAATCAGCCATCAAGAAGAAATGAATTGTAAATTTTTGTTAATTTTGTTTACTTTTGTAGCCATTTTTACATGGAAAATCAGTAGTCCCTACTGGACTAGTTGCACTAGAGCAATTAGATTGCATCATTCAGACAATTTTCTAGGAGAAGAACAGAGAATTCAATACTCTACTTTTTGTAATCTGTGAAGGTACAAACCTCTTTTTTAAATATAAATCCCAATCGTTTCTATTAAAAACAATATAATGGACTTTTAATATTTTAATCACTTGTAATTTTCCATAGGATTAGCATTAAATTTACTTTGGGGAGAGTGAAAATATGATACATGTATTACCAAAGAGAATCAGACGTATGTCATAAAATATTAGAGTCAACACAAACCCATAGACCCACAAACCTATAGTGAAAAGTTGAGAAACGACTAAGTATAGGATTGTATCAGTTGAATGTATGGGGAAAAGTTTTAAAGAGCTATGACCTATGAACCTATGGTGAAATTGAAAATCGATTAAGTGTTGATATATTGAGAGAGAAAATAAAAATTTAGAAAATGACTAAGTATCATAAATAGATCAGTCAGGCTAGTCATGGTGAAAATCAAGTGAATCAGATGAGTAGCTCATACCTAGTGAACATTTGAAAATGTTATAAGTATGGTGTGAAATGAGGATGGCATAACATAATAGTGCATTTTGGAGACAATGGAGATTTGGATATAGGAGAGAATATGTGACAAACCTGCAAACCTACAAATCCACAAAAAATTAAAGAAGAAAATTAGTATTGATGTAAACTGGATATAATAGAACACAATGGTGCATTTTGGATAAAGTAGAAGTTTGTAACAAGATTAAAAATGACTCATGAACTTGCGAAAAAAAGGAAAAAATTCTAATTTACAAAATATACACAATATTGTTTTTTTTAGGACTTGACACATTTATGGGTCAACAACTAGCTCCAACTGTGGGATGATAACCCCCTATGGGTTACTGAGAATCCAAAATCTTGACCATTTGGTGATGGAGTCATTAAAATAAATAAAATGAGGGTTTTGAAAATATGCACAAGGGAAAAAAACTATGTATAGGTTAAGACTATGAATTCTTAAGAGAAGAAGTCTTTGAGATGTTTCCCATTAACTGGAAACAATTTCACTATTCCCTTAATTTCCTTCAACAGATATGGATTATATCCAATAATGTTTTCAATGATATATAGACCAATCCACAATGATTCAAAATTTGTGTGTAGATATGATTTTTCCTTGGCTTTTTTCCACAATAATACCAATTTTCCCTTTTGAAACTCTTTTGTTGATGCACCCAGATCAAAATGTTTCTTAATGATATGATTCCTTTGAGTCATTTTCCTTGATTCCTCATTTCTTTGTTCTTGCAATTGCATCAACTGATAATATCTTCTTTACAGAGGAGAAACTTCTTTGAAGTATTCAAAGTTGACAGTGTATGTCAAATCATTTAACTCCAGGTGAATGGGAATTTTGGTTTATTTTCCTTGTACCAATGTGTAATGTGATAATATTTTGTTATCCTTTTGTGTAAGCCTACTAGCCCACAATGCATCAATTAATTTTGAATGCCATTTCCTCTAGTTCACTCAATTATGTTTTTAAGGATCTATATATGTTGGGACCTTCGCTTTTGGGAAGGAATTGCGCAAGTTTTGACTAAGCACGAGTTGTGCAAACTCCATTAGAGGTCGGGAGAAAGAGCAATAGAAATCAATTGTGAAAGTTAGCGCAACACCAGTGAAGAAAAAAATGGTTGCAACAAAACAATAAATCATGCAAGTGGAGAAGGAAGACACAACCCAGCTATATATAGGACTGAACATAATTGAAAAAGGGTTCGTCCATTAGTTGGAGGCCCGGTTGTTGGTTGGGTGGAATTGAGTCCAGTCAGTCAGAGTCGCCCATGTTTTGGGTTTTAATTGTTGAGAATTGTTGTAAGTTGAGAGAGGACAAGTCTAGGTATGTAATGAATTAGAACTATCAGTTGGAGAATTAAATCTCTGTTATAGGAGTCCAGAGCCGAGATTCTGTAATACACCCTACTGTGTAACTCTAAGTCTGTAATTTGAGAATGATCCTAAAGATAATATGAAGAAGTTCCAAATTTTTTAATATGTCGTGTATTTTTATGTTTACTTATGCATTACAGTGTTTCCTTATGGATTATGAGTTATATTTGATGGTTCTACGTTTAAAGGCTTGTGCGCAACATAAATAGTCTCGATTTGTGCATTCATAGATTCTAGATCTACTCATGTCTCTCGCACAAGAACATGAATGAGTTTTGAAGGATCTATGGATCCTCTTTAGTCTTTTCCCTACCCTTCCCTATCTATCTGTCTCATCAGTGCTTAAGGTGAGACTTCTTCTCTTCGGAGGAGATGAAAATGCCAGTGCTCTAGACTACACTATACCTTTTGTTGGTAACCTGAGGAGGACCCTGGTCTGATTAAACTCGCGCCAACAAAATGGCTTCATTGTCGGGACCTATGTAAAAGGGAACTTTTAGGGAGAATGTTGTCGCCAATCCATATATATGACATTGATCAATGGTGGGAAAGGAACTGTGATGCCTTCATACGGAAAGAAGCGGAAGTGAGGAGAAAATCAGTGGAAAAAACTCACAAAGCAATCTTTTACTTAGAAAGATCGAGCGACCAGTACGATATTTTCTGGGTTAAATTCCTGGAAGAATTCTTCCACTGGATCAAGAGGCTCCAAGAAGCTCCATAGTTCCAAGGACAGGGCAAGAATATTTGTGTGTGGGATACCGAAAAGTTAGCAACACTCCAGAGGTTGGATTTCCCAGTTACATGAGCCATGGATTTCTGGGTTAGCACCACGCTAGAGGGATACATAATCAAATTTGTAGCTAAGAACCACCAGTCGTCCTCGTGGGAAGAGGAAATTTTCAACAAAGGTGTAAGGGGAATACTGTTGAGAAAAATCCTCATGTGGATTAAGGTTTTCTTGATGGAGGAAGGGATGTTGATTATGTCCCCAAACAAGATGGCAGCGTAAACACCCTCACTTGGGGTAGGGAGAGACAGGGTGAGATTCATGGTGTGAGAGGGGGGGAGGGTTCTTTGACAAATGACGGGGAGGAATAAATAAATGGACTTAAGAGATGAGTGACTCTTGAAGAGAGCCTCCATATTTGAGAAGTGGTGGCATGACAAGATCAAGAAAGAAGCAAGATAGTCTAAAAAGTTGAGGAAAGAAGGCGGATCGGGAGAGGTAGAGGAAAGACAGATGGAAGAAATAAAGAATATGAGAAGATAGGAATAGCTGGTCAGTAAAATATTAAACAAGAGAGAAGAGAGGAGAGCAAGGAGTCCCTAGGAAGTGGGACAAGAAGGATAAAGTGCATATGTAGGAGAGGAGGAAGTCGACATGAATCTTGGGGGAGAAAGAGAATATTCATCCCTAATAATAGGAGATATCGGGAATTCAGCCGAAGAGATTGTTCTAGTAGAAGCTAACGAGACCCCCCAGATCAAAGAAAACTACCTTGAATCCAGTGGTGCCAGCCTAGAATCGCCCATACCCCAAGTGCCTTCTATACAAGCAGTAAGTTTGATACTAACTTCTCGTGCTAGTTCTGTTCCAATACAATTAGTTAGCCAATCACAACTAAGAAGTTTGGGTATAGGGAGGATATTGGGAGCCCCCGAAAGATTGAAAGTAGGACCATTAGGGTTCATATTGATATGAGCAATAGGATCAATAATGGCCATCCATGTGGGAGGTTCGATTTCCCAATACCCAGAATTTTGGGGTAAGGGAGATGAAGATGTTGAGCAGCACTGGTTCCTGTGTGAAGCAATATGGAGATCCAGAGGGACTTCGGATGCAAATAAGATGGTCAAGTTCCAGAATACCTTGAGAGGTCACAATATTAAGTGGTACATGAATACCATTGAACCAGGAGTTCCAGGGACGCAAGGTCAAGCGTTCACACTTGACCAGGTATGAACGAGGTTCATAGTAGAGTTCAAACTACCTCAGTCAGAACAACAGGCTCTGTCTGAGTTTCACGAGATCCAGTAGAGGGAAGGAGAATCATCCTGGGAGTACAACCAGAAGTTTAAATATGCCATAGGAAGGTTGGCATATCCGATCCACGAAGAACATCAAAGCGAGTGGTACATTCAGGTGCTGCTTCCTCTAACTCAGATTTCGCTAACGCAACAATGGATAGCCATGTTAACAGACACTTTAGAACAATCTATGAAGATTGAATCTGTGGCGGGATACCCTGGGAGCCTGAGAGTAACCCAAACCCCTAGTAGATGTAAATATGGTGCAACTACAAGGTAAGATATCAACACTTACAGAAAATATTTAGGAGCTGACGATACCTAGACTAGGACGACCATAGGTATGGTGCAATGGATGTTACATGGAAGGTCATATAGAAACTGAATGTTTGTGAATGGGGGGACTGGGACCTCCACAGAATATGATGGTAACCCCACTAGGACCCACGGGAGGAGTTGCACAAGTTTCGACGAAGTCTTCATTCCACAACCCCACCCAATACCATGCTTTCCCAGGAGGCCAAGCACCACCAATAATGGAATATTGTGAGATCTGCCAAATCCACGGGCATGGGCCAAGATAGTGACCCATCATGTAGAAATATTTGAAAGTACCAAACACAATAGACTGTGAGTTCTGTGCATCTACCATGCATACTACCAATCAATGTAGAGTGTTGGATGCACTTACAGACAGGTTAGACTGAACAACATTCAGGGTGAACGAAAACCCTTAGGGACTAGGAAGAGGTCAAGGAGGTGGAGTTGGATGAGATTTCAGAGGAGGAATAACTGGGGGAAGAGGACCAATCAGATGTTATAACTGTGATGAACAAGGTCACTTGGCTAGATATTGTCCTCATCGAAGGTGGCCATGGTGCTCCTACTTCAGAACCAATGGACACGCAACTGAATATTGCCCAGAGTTAATTGCAAATTGGGAAGACAGAGTACAACAAAGAGGAACTAACCTTATCATCTCAGATATTAGAAGGATTTCTAAGGGACAATTTCCCAACCTTAATGTCGTTACTCAAGGAGGAGAAAAGATAGGAGTTGATGTCAATACTTTACCTTAGATCCAGAAAGCAACACCTAAGGGAGACATGTATGACCCCCTAGAGAAAAAGTTGTTCTTTAAAGATTCCATAGAAGTATTCCAGAATATTCATAGTCATGAAATGTGAGAGAGCCCCCCCTAGCCGACTGTTTACCCTAATATGGTGCAAGTCCCTCCTTCACCCCCTGCACCCATAAACCCTGTAGTCATACCAAGATAGCTTGAGCAACCTCAAAATGCAGTTGACCTTTGGTTCCAATTATTCTCCAACATTCTAGGGAATGATCAACTAACAGAAAAATTGTGCAATGTGTTGTACCTAGTCTTAGGGAATGAAGAAACCTTAGAAGCAAGGATAAGGGCTAATCTTCCTGAAAAGAGTACTCAGAGAGTGTAGCAAAGAAAAGTACGAACCAGGAAAGAATTCTGACAGGTAGCCTAGTTAGATGACTTCGAAATTAAGGACGTCATGTTGGACCTAGGGTTAGATGTGAACATTCTACCTAAGAACACTTGGGAAGCCTTAGGAAAACCAAGACTAACATATTCCCCAATTCCATTAAGAATGGAAAACCAATACTTCCCCATGGGAAGACTTGAGAACGTGGAAATCGATGTAGAAGTAGCAAAAACAATAGCTGACTTTGAATTCATTAAGATCATTGGAGACAAGGACCCCTACAATGCACTACTTGGCATCGATTGGGCCTATGACAATTATGCAATTATTGATTTAAAGAAAGACACTATGACTTTTGAAGTTGAGGCCATCAAGGTAGTTCAACCTTTGGTTCCATATATAGGACCCAGGTACATAGAACCAATAGACAATAATCTAGAGGGAGAAGACCTAGACCAGTTGTACATTGTAACATTTGGGACAAGAGATGATTATATAAACCCTGCTGCTAATGGACCAGTAAGCTAGAGAAGTATACAGTTAGCTGACAAAGATTCAAAATTGGCTTTTGATAGTTGGAAACAAAGTTCGCACAAAATATTCTCAAGAAGATGCGCAACTATCAGAATGACTAGATGGGTTGGGACCAAAGTTAGAGAACACCCAGTATATGATGGTACCTCAGAGCTAGACATTTTTTTGCATAACATGGAAGAGAACGTGAGAGAATATCAAAGAATATCGGTACTAGATGTATCTTTTCAGAACACCCCCGCCAGATGGTGGGCCGCCCATAAAGTCATACTCATAACTTGGGACGAGGTAAAGCAAGCTATCAAGTACAAGTTTGGGAATAAGGAGCAGCTGGAATCAGATATGCAGATGGATCTCCAAGTGGCGCAACTTTTCAGTGGAGAATTAGAGCCTAGAATACACATTGAACAATGCGCGACATAGTGGCAGGATGCGGAGATACCCTCTCACTTATGGGTTCAGGTATTTCCCCACTCTCTAGGCCCAATCCCAGCATCTTGGTTTATACATGAGGAAACCAGAAGACATACCAACAACTGGAAAACAATGGCAGCTCAATTTTGCAAGAATTTCTCATTCACAAGTAAGTGCCCTGAGCTTGAACTAGCTATGCGAAAGATTAAATAACTTCTTTTTATAGCTAATGGTAATAAAATATCAAACCTTGTAGTGTGTCCCAAGCATACCCAAGAACTTCAGAATAAACTCCACTTACCCTTGACTAAGAAGCCTATAGAATGTTATCATATTAGAAAAGATTCAGAAAGCCTAGATGACTTAGAGGAACTGAGAAACATAATCATCAAAGAGACAGAGGGGAGAAGAGAAATCCAAAACACCATACCCAACCAGACCGATATTTCCTACAATCACTCATTAAATTTGCGTAGACTCAACATAGGGACTACAAATAAACCCAATATAGATATGGTGGGAGATTACTGGGATGAACAAAACAGTGAGGAAATACAGAGTTTACTACGAGAATATGAGGACTTGTTCCCAAATACTTTTTCAGAATTAAAGGGAATCAAAGGAGTCATGGGAGAAATGAAGTTTGAGTTAAAACTAGGATCCAAGCCTATCAGACATACACCATACCGTCTTAACCCAAGAGTAAAAGAGAAATTTAAGAAGCAGATCGATGAGATGTTATAAGAAGGTCTGATTTTTGTAGTAGAAGAAGTAGAGTGGGTCAGCCCGATAGTCATTCAAAGAAAGAAATATACTGAGGATATTAGAGTCTGTGTGGACTACAGAAGCCTCAACTCTGGCTGTGTGCATGACCCTTTCCCAACACCCTTTACCGATGAGGTGCTAGAACAGGTTGTGGGGAAGAAATCATACTCATTTACAGATGTATTTTCAGGATACCATCAAGTCAGGATCACCGAGGAAGACAAAAGAAAGACCACTTTCATTATAGAATGGGGATCTTTTACATACAACGTGATGCCATTTGGCTTAAAGAATGCCCATGTAGTCTTCTCCAGGATTGTGATAGAAGCCTTTAGAGACTTCATTGACAAATTTATAGAAGTCTATATGGATGATTGGACAATATATAGCCTGCTTAAGGAACATATAGCACTACTAAGGCTAATGTTTGACAGATGCAGGGAATTGAAAATCTCATTAAATCTCAAAAATTGTATCTTTTGTGTGCCACATGGAAATTTGTTGGGCCACATAGTCTGCCGAGAAGGAGTACTGGTAGACCCAGCCAAAGTAGTGATCATTGTAAATATAAGACCACCTACGAGTGCTAAACAATTTCTCTCCACACTAGGACATACAAGTTACTATCGTAGGTTCATTCAAAGATATGCCAACATGACTGCACCTCTAGAGAACCTCCTGAAAAAGGATGAACTGTTCCAATGGACTCCCGAATGTGATAAATCATTTGAGACACTTAAGGAGAAACTCATTACAACACCGATTCTGATATTCCCAAACTGGGAGAAGGAATTTCATGTCCATGTAGATGCTTTAGGAATTTCCCTAGGAGCTATCTTAACGCAACCTGGAGATGGAGCTATGGATCACCCTATCTATTTTGCGAGTCAAAAGTTTTCACAAGCATAACACAACTACACAATGACTGAAAGGGAAGGCTTAGCAATGATTTATGCTTTACAGAAATTTAGACACTATCTATTAGGGTCTCACTTCAAATTCTTTACTGATCATTCCGCTTTGAAATACCTACTTAACAAACCTGTTTTGGAAGGGAGAATTTGTAGATGGCTGCTGCTATTTCAGGAATTTTCCTTTAAATTCATCATCAATCTAGGATGATGCAACGTTGGACCCGATCATCTATCCAGGCTAGAAACTGGAGAAAGTGGCAGATCAATGGATGACCAAATCCCAAATGCAGATTTATTCAGTATTGAGGCCATACTGGAATATCTGGAGGACATAGCAATATTTCTTAGTATAGGGGCCTATCCTGAAACATATTCTGCAACCCAAAAATGCCATATGGTCATTAGAGCAGCAGATTACCAGCTCATCGTTGGACAATTGTATAAACTAGGACTAGACAACATCCTCAAATGATGCATCTTGGATCATGAAAGGTAGGATATACTCTGGGAATGCCATAGTGTAATTGCAGGAGGCCATGTAGGAGGAAAGGCCATGACACAAAAATTTCTACAGGAAGGAATTTGGTGGGAAAAACTCTTCAAGGATGAAAAAGTATATGCTAGATCGTGCGATGTTTGTCAACAAGTGGGCAAGTCGTAATGCCAAGATGAAATACCACTACAACCAATTAGGGATCTGCAGGCATTTGAGAAATGGGTTGTTGACTTCATTGGACCAATCAACCCCACAACCAAACATTCAAAGTATAGGTACATCATTACCATGACTGACTAGCTTGCCCATTGGATAGAAGAAATAATGGTACAAGACTGTTTGACAAATACTTCTGCCAATTTCATTTTTGAGAATATCATCACCCGGTTTGGATGTCCCAGGAGGCTAACGAGCAATCAAGGAGCTCATTTCATTAGCAGTACTATAGCAACAATTACAAAAGAATTTATGATCCAACATCATAAGAGTAGTCCTTACCACCCACAGGCCAATGGAATAGTTGAAGCCTTTAACAATATTATGTAAAGAGGACTAACAAAGGTCTGGTTTGCAAATTGGAAGGACTAGGATGATCGAGTTCCAACTGTACTATGGGCATATAGGACAACCACAAAGAAACTTCATAGATACACACAGTTCCAGTTAGTTTATGGGAGAGAGGAAGTGGTGCATGTAGATTTCATCACTCCAAGCCTGTATATCGCACAAGTCACATGTATGACAGAAGATGAATTAGTGGCGTAGAGACTTATGGAGCTACAAGAACTTGAGAAAAATAGATTTCTAGCTAACTTCCATCAGTCGGTTGAAAAGGAAAGATAAAAGACTTGGCATGACCGACACATTAAGACCAAGGTATTCACACAAGGGGAAAAGTTGTTCTCTATGATAGTCGATACCATAAGCATCCTGGCAAGATGCGTATGCACTGGTTGGGACACTTCATAGTTGTGGATATCCGACCCTCAGGAGCAGTCAGACTCACACAACGGGATGGTGTGTTATGACCAGGATGGGTGAATGGCGCTCACTCGAAGCCCTACCTATCTCAAAACTGAGAGAGAAGGATAGTCGCTCCAATCCGACTGAGCTTGTATAATAGTTAGATTTGAGTTTCATTTTCTTTCTAAAATTTGGTAAATTTAGTTAATAAAGTCCATGTGCATAGTATTGCACCATAACACATAGTTCATTTTTTTTGTTTAAGTATTGGTTGATACAGAGATGACAACTCAGCAGTACAGGACCTAAAGCATAGGATATTTCGTTAATGAAAGTCATTAAAGCTGACGGGGACAACCTTTGTGGTCGGAGGGGACAGGCATCCAAATCCAATCTGATTCCATAGGCCATGCAAACCCAGTCTAGTCACAACCTTTATTGCCATTCCGATAACCCGTTTGACTCTCGTCAAGCCATAAAGATGCATTATGCCAAGATTCCATCGAAGTTCATGTCGGGACACTCACCCATCAAACAGAAAGGTCTCAAATCGAACACCTCCCTATTCCACTCAAATAAGTAAATACCAAGATCGCCCAGTAGGATTTACCTTGATTAAATCAACCCGTCAGAAAAATCACACCCATTTGCATCCATACGGTCATTATGAGTAGCAGTTACTGCTAAAACTTACCCGTTAATCCAAGTATAAGGCTCTCAGAACTCAACCAAAAATGCATTGTTTCTAAAAAGAGCATAGCCATTTCTGAACTCAGCAGCACGAACCAATTGGTAACATCGTAAAAGATGCAGACGTAACCCTAGTTCCTACCTGCCACAGAAGTGTGAATGCCAAGAGCCACAACAAATCGAAGAACCATGTCTAAAGAAGAAGTACAAGATGGGCCTTGTGACCCCCGGGTCGAGATCATGGGCGACCTCATAGGAAAGGTAGAGCACGTTAAGCTCCTTGACCTTGACCTCATGGATTCATATTTGTTCCCACAGATGCACAGAAATGTCTTTTGGGAGATAGCTCCTGATGGAATCAGAGGGATGCAATTTGTGCCAAAAGAAGAGTTCATCAAATTATTTAACTCGACCATCATGAACATAAGAGACTTACCAGTCTTTGGTACCATAGGAGATATTGTGCGTTGCATGAAATGTCTGATAAGAAGGGTGCATGAAAAAAGTATATGGTTGGATAAGAAGTATCCAATCCATGCTGAATATATCCAACAACTTACTGGACTATCCTCCCAAGGAGAGGATGTATCGAATGGATTCCAAGGTCCCAGTAAGCATGGGAAAAAGAAAGGCGATCCTAACCTATATGAGAGAATCAGTACAAAGAGAGGTGGACACATAACAGTAATTGAACCAATACTTCCCGAGACAGTCTGGAATGGCTGCTACATCATAGCCAACAAGCTTATGAGGTCGTACTATAAGGGATAATGCACTCTATATGTGTTATCAGTCACCGACTTTTGCGTAAATGGAGCAATATTCAATTGGTGTAGTTACATGTTGGAGGAACTACTAGTATCTTGTGAGAAAGTGCAGGAGAAGGGAGGAACCTTCACTTATGGATACCTACTTGTGTCATTCACAATTCTCAAATGGAAGCCACCTATGGGAAGATAGCTGGAAATACCATATAAGGGGCACATGGTGAAGTTGTTCGAGCCATGGCAGTCCAAACTAGACTCAGAGAATACAACACTCAACAATGCAGCATTTGTGAAATGGTATAACGCCATTATAGACACAACGCAGAGGCTACGCATTCTGCAGGAGCTCCTAAACTGTAACATGAGTAATATTTCCTTTAGCATGAATCGACAAAATACATTTGTCTGGTTGAGACATATCAGCAGGGGAACATTTCCACACAAGGATGCTACCCTTCTATTTCGATGAGGAAGCATTCGAAAAGGAATTCATGTCATGGCCAGGAGTCAAATGCAGCCAGCGTAAAGCAGGGATGCATTACATTTTTCTTGTGGAGTTGCTGAAGAAAAAAGACAAGGAAGCGGGAGAAGGAATGAGATCAGGCCCTAAGAAGATAAATCTAGATGCCCCCGTACAAACAGACTCCGAGGAGGAATAAGAGATACAACAGTTGGAGTGGAGGAAAATACCAACCCGCCATTAGCTTCCAGATGATGTAGTATTGTCAGGTGCAGAGGTTAACCAGATCTTGGGTGTTGTTCTTGGTACCGAATGACTGGTAAAGAGGCCCATAATCATAGTCTCACCGAACAAACCCATGAACCCACAACCCCTTGCATCTGTCGCTCCCCACACCCGCGCAACGACCAAAGCCACCCCTATCATTGATATTCAGGATGACCTGGAGCCTGAAACATTTCCGTCCACATTCATCATTGAGCACCCCCCACCACTCCAATTACCAAACCTCATCACTACTAGTCCACATTAGACCACAACCTCAAAGTTGATGTATCTCGATCACCCAGAGATAGTGGAGCGATGACTCCCACAAATAACCAAAGAATCACCCAAGACAAGATCAAAAGTTCCTAGTCCCAATACCAAAGCCTCAAAGATGAGCACGACGCTGGATGATCTGAATCCAGACACCCAGAAATAATAGCCTAAGTCTTCAGCACAAGAAGAAGACGCATGAAGTAAAGAAGAGTTAGAACTAGACTGCAACCAACAAATAAACTCACCAGCTATGGGTGAGGGTGCCCAAGAAATCATGGAGCATGAAGCAGAAGCACCGGAAGAGCTAGAGATACTAGATGCACACAACAAACCAGAATCGAAAACTGAGCAGAATACGACAGCCATGCGAGCACAAATACAACAGGTTCTCCAAAACCCCCAGCAATGTGAAGAATTGATGCAACTTTGCATACCCAGAGTAGAGGTTCTTACGCTTTTTCCCACAGAGCTAAGGTTGAGGATCACACTAGTACCACCAATGGAAGAAGAGATAGAAACCCACTCGGACCATTCAATGGACAACAGACTTCCACTATAGATGCGAGCACCCACCAACCTATCTCCTTCATCCATCGACCTGGTACAATGTCCAGCGCCACAATTATTTGGACTAATCAGGGCATCAATGAACCAATTAAAGAAAAGGCTTCAGGAGGCCGAGAGATCCACCAATATTGCATGAAGGAACAGTTCATTGCACAAACATGCAGAATGCAGGAATCACATGACAAACTTCAAGTCTAGCACAAACTGGAAAAAGTGCAGGAAAAACTTGCTGAAGCCTAGACGAAGATTCAAAAAGTTGCGCTCGAACTACCTGAAGCCAGGGATGTAGGTGAGCCAGAGAAACAGATCAAGTTTTTACAAGAAGCATGGACACAAATCACTACTCGCATTGAGCAACTACAAGTGAAGCTACAACAAGTCCAACAAGAAGCAAAACAACAACCTGAGAAACTACATGAACAAATGCAGAAGATCATATTGCAAGGTAATAATGCTCAAGTAGCACTACATAAGCACACATAGGACTACACCAAAATCTTTAGGGAAGTTATTGACTAGACGAAAATCATTGCTCGATGGAATAAGGTCTTTGTGGAGGTGTGCACAAATATCCAGGTGTTGAACGAAGAATCTGCGGCCACAATGGACCCCATGGAGCAACAACAGAAGTTCGACCAAATTTAGCAGGCCAAGAATGAACTGAATACACTCTATGAGGCACAGTCCATAGGCAATAAAGAGTTGCGCAACATTCGACCTGTAATTCAGATCGCCTACATGCAAATGCATCAAGTTGATGCAACAAAAGATTTTGAGTGGAACTCATTGGTTGCATCCAAGCCAAAGGAATACAACAAAGAGACGACCCAACAATTTCTTGTGGAAGCATCACTCCTCACCTGGAAATGGCAGGACAAAGTTGAAAGTTTTCAAGGAGTAAAGAACAGAGAACTAGAGTTGGTACCAGAATTGGGCCCTTCGTTTGAGGAGGTAAAGGAAAAAAAAGCACAAGCAGGAGATCCCAAAGAAGAAGAAAAGACGAACAAGGAAAAACAACAGATTCTCCTAGAGGATGTGAAAGAACCAAGTGCTTGACTCGAGGACGATTCAAGGATTGTGGTCGGAGCCTGTTGGGCCCTTCATTTTTGGGAAGGAATTGTGCAAGTTTTGACTAAGCACGAGTTGCGCGAACTCCAACAAAGGCCGGGAGAAAGAGAAAAAAAAATTAGTTGTGAAATTCAGCACAACGCCAACGAAGCAACAAACGGTTGCAACAAAACAAGAAAGCATGCAAGCCGAGAAGGAAGACACAACCCAGCTATATATAGGACTGAACATAATTGAAAAAGGGTTTGTCCATTAGTTGGAGGCCTGATTGTTGTTTGGGTGGAATTGATTCCAGTCAGTTAGAGTCACCTACGTTTTGGGTTTTAGTTGTTGAGAATTGTTGTAAGTCGAGAGAGGAAAAGTATGGGTTTGTAATGAATTAGAACTATCAGTTGGAGAATTAAGGCTCTGTGACAGGAGTCCAGAGTCGAGAGTCTGTAATACACCCTACTGTGTAACTCTAAGTTTGTAATCTAAGAAAGATCCTAAAGTTAATATGAAGAAGGACCAAATTTTCAAATATTTTGTGTCTTTGTATGTTTACTTATGTATTACAGTGTTTCCTTATGGCTTATGAATTCTATTTTATGGTTCTACGTTTAAAGGCTTGTGTGCAACGTAAATAGGCTTGATTCGTGCATTCATAGGTTCCATATCTACTCATGTCTCTCGTGCAAGAACATGAATGAGTTCTGAAGGCTCTATGGATCCTCTTTAGTATTTTCCCTACCCTTCCCTATCTATCTGTCTCAGCAACACTTCGGGTGAGACTTCTTCTCTTCGAAGGAGATGAAAATGCAAACACTCTAGACTACATGATACCTTTTGTTGGTAACCTAAGGAGGACCCTGGTTTGATTAAAATCACGCCAACAATATCAAGGTTTTATTTGTTGATTCATCTAAACCATTTCCTTGGGGATAATAGTTTGATGATTTCTCCATGACTATATTGAATTCCCCACAAAATTTAGTGAACTTTGATCCTATGAATATTGACCCATTTTTAGTTATGAACTTCTCTAGAACTCTGAATCTTGAAAAAATATTTTCTTTGAGGAAATTAATGAGTTCATCAGAATAATCAATTTTGAGATCTACAATTTCTTTCCACTTGGTGAAATAATTAGTTGCACTAAGAATATATGAATGACCCTTGCTAGACTTTGGATTAATTGGTCCAATGACATATACTCCCCATTGTGTAAATAGTTCTACAACTATTATTGGCTATAATGACATTGTTTCTCTTTTCATTTTCCCCGAAAACTCTTGGAAAGAGATGCATTTTCTAATCATTGAATATGAGTCTTTAAAAATAGTAGGCCAATAGTATCCAACTCTCATAATTTTGTGTGCAGTAGTCATGGGGAAAAATGTCCACCACAAACACCTTCATAAATTTCTCCTAGTACCTTTTTAAATTTTGTTTAATCAATTCATCTTAACATCATTCCATCAAAATTTGTTTGAAAGAAAACTTCAACAACCAACACATATTTATTTTCTTTAACTTTTAATGCCCTAATTTCGTTTGGAGACATGACATTTTGAAACTGACCAAATTTCAAATAAAATATAATATCCTTGTACCATTCTAATGTGGATTATGAAGACTCTGCTAAAATTGATATATCCCCATTTACCACATCAATCCTTGTCATTAGTTCA
>SNQJ01S0132360.1:0-16525 GCA_010110895.2 Picea sitchensis | reverse complement strand
ATCCAATGCAAGGAAGAGAAGGGGCTCCATGAAGATGAATCCCCCCATGTTGGTCCAAAAGCTTCAAGGAACCAACAACAAATCTCCATCAATGTGATGAAAATCACAAGGTCGAACCTCATACAATATGAGGTGTAACATACCCTCTTCTATATCATTGTATATCATTTTTGCTTTGCGCTCTTAAAGCTTAGATGGTATAGATTAGCCATGTTTTTGCTTTTATAGGAGTGGCCTTAGCACTTCCACTTTGTATTTGACACTATTGTACTAAGCAGTCCCATTGACCTATTTTTGGTCATTTGTTGGACATTAATAAACTTATCTGCAGGTTGCTGTTCCCAGGAGGCCAAAATCACACTGTCGGGTGTTGAAAAGCCTCTTTAAATCAGGTCCTTATATTTTTCTGAAGGTTGCTTCAGTTGTATCAGAAACGGGCAGAGGTTATCTTCTGGAAGGCAAAGTTTCCTACTGAACCAAGAGGTTGCACTCCTATGCCAATTTCTGGTGTTGGTAGGTCAATATCAGGGCAAAACTTCCTTTGGTAGGTCAATATCAGGGCAAAACTTCCTTTGAATACCAAATATCCCTTCTTAGCAAGGGCCATTCAACTTTCTAAGTAGGTTGATAATCTATCTGCAAAATATCAACAATAGTAGCAGAATCAACAAGAATCAGTGATAACCAAATGGGGGCGTATGACTTGTATATATATTATATACTACTTTTCCACCATTCTAGGCATGTACTTACCAATGCACAACAATGTGTACTCCAGTTGTGGCCTCCACTGAAGTTGTGGTGTCCACAATTAACACTCTGTTTTGTAAGTGACCAATGCATCTTGCCATGTATCACCTACCACAACCTGTGGCTAATTGAGGGCCTTTCTGAGGTCAATTTACCTTTTGTGGTTAATATCCAATTTATAGTCAAGATCAAATCCAATAGAATCGGTATTTAATATTTATTCTTGGTTTTCTATGTACATATACCTGGGCTATAAAAATTATCCCATGTTCTGAGCTATTGTATCATGATATTTCTGTTGAGATGTGACCTATTGTTGTCTTCATTCCCCTGCCCCATTTGTCAAACCATCTAGTTGGTACACCTTTTGTATGTGCTATGCTCACATTGCAGCTGATTCTAAAGACTCTCTGTAGGACTAGAGCAATGCTAACTGTTGAAATCTTGCTCACTTCTTTTGTTTGTATCACCGTATAGGACAATTAGTCATATATTCATGACACCGTTTGTGTTGACATCTTGGTAGACAATAATACTTTAATATAAAAATAGTATGTCTCAATATAAAATATTATTTTAGAATGAAGGTTTTCACAGTTAATCATAATTGCAATGAGATTTTTCTGGAAATAAACTGTGTTGGAGTTTAGAAATGCCCCAACATTTTGAGTGTACACTTTATCCATCATTAGGGGATACAACAGAAAGCTTACTGAAAGATAGAAAAGAGTGAGTCCTTAAACCAACATAAATCCAAACTCCAAGAAACCCCTCCCCAATTCCCCTCCTCGAGTCCTAGTTTTGCTTCCTTACATTCATGGAATTGCTGACTATATTTCTAAGATCTTAGCCAGAAAGAATATCAAAACTCTTTTCAAACCTCACAAAACCCTTAGACAAAATAAATTTAACCCTCTTCTTTCTCAAGTTGTTTATCAAATTCCATGTTCCTGTGGCAAATCCTACATTGGCCAAACTTGTAGGTCTATCCAAACCCATCTCAAAGATCATATTGTTGACACCTTTCATAATTGCCTTTCTAAATCCATTATAGCTGAACATTCCCACAATACCAAGCACTCCATTTTCTTCTATCAAGCCAAAATTTTAGCATCAACCCCCCATTATTCACACCTCATTAGGGAAGCCCTATAAATTGAAAAACATCCTAACAATTTCAATTGAGAAGATGGTTAAAAGCTCAGTGAATATTGGAAACCTATCATCTGTGGTATTTGTCATTAGACCCTCTTATTGTTCCTCTTAAACTTTCCCTCCCTTTTATCCTTTCTCTTTGTTATTGTTTTCTTCCATTATAATTATTATTTCAACTATTCGAAATTTCCTGTTCCCCCCCAAATGAAATTTATTAGTCAATTACCTTCATTTTATCACCAATTTTTCTTGTTTATTCTTATGTTATAATTTTGTTTTTTGAAAATCAAATTACGAACTTTTATAGAGTTTGTTTTTATTCCTATTAAATCATTTTACCTCTATCCTATAAGTGGTATTCTTTTAGTCAATTTTAATTTTAATTCCTTTTGTTTATCTAATTCTTTTTTTTCTTGGGAATACAGCACGGGAAACCTCCGAGTTCTTCCCCACATTTCGTGGATGGTAAACGGGGTAAACCGTTCGGCCTGATTATGGGTCTAACCCGGTGGGAACATCAAGTGAGGCCCTAAACAGGCTCCTGGCCAGGGATTCGACCCTGGAACCTCATTCGAGCAAATAATGGCACTCATCCACTTGAGCTAACCCACCGGGCTCTTGTTTATCTAAATTTACATGCTCCTTTGTTGAAATCTTCTTCATTATTTATTTTTCACCCTATCTTAATTTCTCCTTTAATTAACCCATTTCCTTTCCTGTTATTTTAATATTATTTTATTTATATTAATTTATGCTTTAATTAATTTATATTAATTTGTACTTTCTTTTTATCTTGATTTTTTAATTCATCTAAATCGTACTTTTTTATTTTCCCATTATCATTTCCATTAATATTATTTGTTTAATGTAAATAAGTAATACTTTTTATTATGGTGATTTGAGTCTTGACCAAGTCTCCCCTCTTTAATATTATATTATATTTCTCAATTAATTCCTAAAGGTTAGTTTTTTCTTATCTTATTTATGTTGGTGTAAGGGCCCACTCTTTTCTATCTTTCAATAAGTTTTGTGTTGGATCCCCTTATGATTAGTGGAGTGTCCACTCGTAATGTTGGAAGTTTTTAAACTCCAACACAGTTTATTTCTAGAAAAAGTTTTTAAACTCCAACACAGTTTATTTCTAGAAAATTTCATTGCAACAAAATAAATTTTGTTAGATATTGTTCTGATATATAATATTTATAATTATATTTTGGTATTTAATTGCCATTATTCTTCTGATTTTCAATTTATAGTTTTAATGTCAAGCTGAGATTAATTTAATATTACACTAAGAATATTCCAGTAATATAATTATAACTTCCTTGCATAAAACTAATATATTAGTCATTAACACTGCACTTAAATATCAATTAGTGTGAAAGTTCACATTTTACACAGAACAACCAGTCTAGTTTCACTCTACTATACAGATTGCTCATTATTCTTTCTAGATCCCATGTAAGAGTCACACGATAATCGTGACAAAGATCAATACTGTGAATGTGATTTGTTAGTAAAGGCGGGACATGCATGACATCAACAAATGGGGTTATGAAGTATTGTTGGTTTTTAATTATGGTTCCTTGTGCTTATTTTATCTGTAGGTATATCAGTAAATGCTTTCCTATTTAGAGAATTCCTTATGTCTTCAGGCACTATCAAAATTTGATGCTATTGTGATCAAATCATAGTATCTCATTAATGGTGAATTTATGACGTTCTATAGATGACCTTTTTGCTTTGTTGCTTATTGTGCAGAACTCAGAGTAAACTTCGTCTAATTTTAATGTCAGCAACAGTGGAAGCTGAGTTCTTTGCTTGCTATTTCAAGCAAAACCTGGAAAATGAAATTGCCATTGTCAATATTCCTGGATTTACCTTCCCTGTCCAAGAGGTGTACTTAGAAGATGTCTTGGAACATACCGGTTACAAGATAGGTCGTAACTCTCCTTACAGAAATAAAAATCGGGGCACTGAAATGTTTCATGAAGAAAATTCCATTAGAGAAAAGGAACCTGATAGTTGGGAAACCTGGATTGAAGATGATGATAAAAACAACATACAATCCACAAGTCATTACAGTCAAACAACTCTTCAGACATTAACCTTGTTGGATCAGAGCATTGTAAATTACGACTTGATTGAAGCTGTCATATTTTTAATCACTCAGCAGGGTTCACAAGACTCGCAGAAGTTGGGGCATTTCTCGGGTTCAGAATCCAAAAGTGAAAATTCTCTTATATCGAACACACTACATTTTGGGACAACAGGTGCAGTGCTTATTTTCTTACCTGGCATAGCCGAGATCCATAGATTACAGAGCCGCCTTAGGTCGTCGAGTTGTCTTAGTGGTATAGGTATTTGGGTGTTAACTTTGCATGGTTCCATGTCTGGTGAGGAGCAGCGCCGTGTATTTCAGAAACCTCCTGAAGGCCATAGAAAAATTATATTGACAACAAACATTGCTGAGACTAGTATCACTATTGATGATGTCATGTAAGTGTTGCAACTCTTTCATTCAATATATCATTATAGAAAAGTTTCATTACATTGTCCAATATTGTTTTGTGGGTGTGCACCACAGATATGTTATTGATACGGGACGTCATAAAGAAATGAGTTATGACCATACCAAAGGTCTGTCATGCCTTCAGGAAACATGGATATCTAAAGCCAGTGCAAAACAAAGGCGTGGACGAGCTGGTAGAGTTCAACCTGGATGTTGCTTCCGGTTTTACAGCAGGCGACAGTTTCAGCAACTTGCAGAACAGCAAATTCCTGAAATTTTGCGCGTTTCTCTTGACAGGCTATGCTTGAAGGTCAGTTTATAACTGATTGTACAAGATTGTAGTGGTCACTGGGTAAGAAAATATTTACTGTTTATATCATTCTTTCTATTGATCTGGATTCTGAATGCAAAGGGAACTGCAGGTAAAAGCTTTTCTTGGTGGCCCACTTCAAGATACAACACAGAGAATGCTCACTTCTCCAAGCCCCGAGGTCATAAGGGCATCAGTGAGTGGCCTGATGTGTATTAGTGCTTTGGATGACCAAGAGTGCATGACACCTCTTGGGCGATATCTTGCACAAATGCCTGTTGATGCTCCTGTCGGAAAGATGCTGATATTTGGTTGCATATTGAAATGTCTTAATCCTATTCTGACGATTGCTGCAGCTCTAAGTGGTCGCTCTCCTTTTTTATCTCCATTAGATAAGCGTGAAGAAGCCAATGCTGCACGCCTTAATTTTGCAGGCAGTAGTAAGAGTGATCATATGGCCATTGTTTCTGCTTATGAGGGATGGAATGTTGCCCGACGAGATGGTTGGAAGCCAGAAGTTGAATATTGTAATGCAAATTTCCTGTCAAGGGAATCTCTTGTTCAAATGGAAGCTAGCCGAACTGACTACCTGAAAATGCTTGCAGATATTGGTTTCTGTTCATGGCCAGGAAAAAGAGATTCAAGCTGTCTCCTAAATGATTTGAATGTAAATTCATACAATGTTCGGGTTGTTAAATCTGTCATTTGTGCAGGATTTTATCCAAATATTGTCCGTGTACGTCATCCTGAGAAAAAATATATACAAACAGAGGGTGGAACTGTTGCCAAAGTAGCATCAGCTAATGAGCTGCGCTTTTTCACAGAGTCTGATGGGAGGGTATTTTTGCATCCCTCAAGTGTGAACTTCTCTGTGGGTTCTTTCGAGAGCTCATTTCTTGTTTTTACGGAGAAAGTGAAAACATCAAAGATCTTTATCAAGAATTGTACTATGGTACCTGCATATGGGCTGCTACTTTTTGGAGGTGAAGTTAAGATAAAACATGAGAAACAAACGATCATGTTAGATAACTGGCTGGAATTTGATTCCCCTGCACGCATTTCTGTTCTTATTAAAGAATTGCGCTCAATGGTGACTTCTTTGCTGACAGAAAAGATAAGAAACCCAGCATTGGATATATCTAGGAGCATGGTTGCGACTGCTCTTATGCAAATGCTAGTAACAGATGGTCGTTAAGTCTTGGAAGGGGATCAAAGTAAGGTTGCTCTTAAATGTTTATTGAAAAGAACATGCATCTTTGCTTTTCAGGTAGGTATGAAAACTCAAGACCTTTGTATACCTTTATTACTATGCAGTTCAAGACTGACATTTTCCTTTTAATTTTTAATCAGAAGTGCTGCTTCTTTAAAGATTTTTCATGCAAAGTGTTCCTGCGGGAAGCTATGCCATTCCCTTTTACAACATCATCCTCAGTAAATATCCTTGTTGGAGGTATGGCCTGGGAACAAATTAAAATCATGTTTTTCTATGTCACTCATTGAAATATAAGGGTTTCTGAAAGGCTTGTAAGAATTATTTGGTTTATTTTAAGGTGAATGTTCTATTGTTCAGGTTGCTGTTCACATGGCTATCTCACATTTGTTTGGGAATATAAGATCCATCTGGAATACCTGTTTAGGAATTTCTCCAAGGAAATAAACAACTGGCATAATAGGGGATCAATTGCATAATAGAGTCTCATGATCAAAAGTGGATTAAGATCAGATTCATTGAGTGATTCAATTCTGTAAGAGAATATTGAGATAAAATGAATCCCTTATGGATCTTGTTTTGAATGTAAGACAATTCTTTGCAAGAATTCAGATCTTGTCAAGTTAAGCGTTTCATTGGGAATAACATAGCACATGGGGAAAAATGGTTTTTTTTGGACATTGGGTCTGGCCTAGATAATGCGCTTTAGACTTTGTACCTTAGATGTTCCGATAAATGTTTGTTGTATACTGTGGCAGTGATAATTTTCAGTACTAGTTGATCGAGCATAGTGTGAAGAGGTTAAACATATTTTGAAGAGGTTGATTCAGTTGGCTTGGTTGCCGCCCAGTGGCATGGTAATGATCAAAAATCTTAGAATAAGGTTCAAACTTCAAATCACTTAGAGATACTTGCAAACATTATCTGTCCTGCCATGCACCCAGAGGTTTTGAAGGTAAATGGAAAGATGATTTCGACAGAGCATACAATCTCACTTTCGACAGAGCATACAATCTCACTGGCCACTGTGGCTGAAGGTGATAATTGATTGAATCTGAATTTGTTGTGTTGAGAATCTGTTTTGTTGTGACTTTACAGATGATATCATTCTGATAAAGGGAAAATTCCAAGATGGAAGTCACAAAGTGCAAGTATGAATTAAATACGATTTCAGCAATGGTAGACATGGCTGAGTAATTACTATTGCATTTTGAAGTGATGTGACCTCAGAAATTGAACTAGTGGCCACTGTCTGGACTCACATATCAGGATCAACTCCCTTTATTAGGGTCGTGTAGAGGAATTCTTGAATGGACGATGGGGTATTTTGGTAACGTGCCCTCAATTAGATGTGAGAACTTCGTTTACAAGCATTCAAAATAAGTTTAAACTGTGTCAGCATAAACCTCCATCTAGAATTCTTTTAATGATTATTTTAAGTATTGCATTATATTTGACGAGCATTGATCTTCTGTCATTATTATCCATTTAAGCAATATTGGCAACAATTTCCTGAAACTGTACAGTGAGTAAGATGTTTATTTTGTTATGCATTTTAATAACTTTTGAGTATATACAGAGGCTGCTTCCCTATAGAATGTTGTTATGCCTAAATAAAGTCTCATGAGAGCAAACTAAATCAATTTGATGAAGCTATGTATTGTATTATAACCAATAACTAAACTAAATCTGATTGTTATGTCAAAATAAAGTCTTATGGGAATAAACTAAATCAATTTGATGAAGCTATGTATTGTGTTATAACCAATAACTAAACTAAATCTGATCATGCAGTAGTATACATAGATGTGGAACCAATGGTAGATAACACAAGTGCAGAAGAAAGTGATGATTGAACAATATTATTTCAATATAATTTCATAATACGTAGATGTGGGAAACTGACATTATGTGTACTTTGTGTAGCCCCCAACTCACAACCTTGAACATCTAACATGATTTAATTTGTCATCAACTTTATTACATCAAAATCACATAACTTTGTAATATAAAGTTTTCCAAATAAAAAATACCTAAAAGTACTAGATATGACCATCACAATGAATTTACTTTTCACATCCTCATTTAATGGTGACATTAAACATAGTTGTTTGTTCTCGAACAAAACCAACATATCTGGACCAAACAAGCTTTAAAAACATGTTTGTAGCCCACTTTTGAGTAGTTCTACCAATCAACTAGAAATGAATTGCATTACATATATAACTGACATGGTTGATATAACAGTGTTCAATGGAAGACCAGACTTTGCACCATTAACAAAGGCACTAGATTCTTCATTGAACATTGATTCTCATCCCACAGGTCAGTCTGGTTTTCCACTGAACACACCTCTTTCACATCTTGGTAGTGTTGAGTTTTGGTGTACCTTGTGAAGTGGTTCCCTTGTGGTTTTGAGCCTCTAACCACAAGAGGGAGATGTTGGTACCCTTGTACCTTGTACTTTATGTCTAATTTCACTTTGACTTGGGAGATTTAAGTTAAAAGTGAAATTTGGTCATTTTAGCGTAAAGTGACTATTAATTCATTTTGTGGGTGAATTAAGAGACATAAAGTGAACTTGGGGAACTTAACCCAAAGTGGGTTTTGAGTTGAGATTATTGTGGGACGATCTCAACCATTGATAAGGGATGGCTTGGGATGATCGTAGCCATCCACATTTAGGTTTCCTTATGGATTGCTCAAGGAGGGTGCAAGGGGCCTTTGGAGGCTCATTCACTTTTATGATCACTTGGAGAGTTTGAGGAGGAGCATGAGCATGAGCATGAGGATGAGGTTGGAAGCATTGGAAGAGGGCATCTTGGGCGCTTCTATTCATGTGGGAGCTTGGGACCCTATTATTTAGTGGTGTTCATACTTGCTTGGAGGAGGACACACACCTAGCAGGGAGGAGCTAGACTTGAGGGATTGCAAATTTGTTTGTTTCAGTGGAGAGGTAGCACACAAGAGTACATTTGTGTGCAAGGGATTCTTCTTCAGAGCAACCAAGGTCAACGACACATCACTTCAATGGGATAGAGCAACAAGGGGAAGATGCGCACTAAGTTTGGGCACATTTCTTCTTGGTTCCTTTGGCAAGTCTTGAGAGGAGCTTGCTTTGTATACAGGTTCCATCATATTGTATTTCTTGTTGTATCTCATGCTTTAAACACCACTTATATATACTTCTATTCCAAACTGGTTTTCCCCCCCGGGGGGGGGATATCCAGGGTCATGTTGACTAAAAATACATGTGTCCTATTTTCATGCATGCTTAGAGTGTAGATCAACTTATTTTTGTTGTAAAGAGTAGATGAGTGTTACTTGTTTTGAGTTATATTGCATGTGCTAACATTGGGTTATGAAAACACTTGCAAGGGCACCTCAAAGAACACTTAACCACAAAAACTATGGGTAGAAAGTTACTAAACTGTGGGTTATGAAAACACTTGCAAGGGCACCTCAAAGAACACTTAACCACAAAAACTATGGGCAGAAAGTTACTAAACTGTCTGTTGTCCTAAAAACAACAAATGACAGTTTTGGAGATTGAAACTTAGAGCCAATCTCAAGGTCAAAGGAAGACCTTAGTTGGCAGCCTCATAATACTTTAATTTTCTTCATGGTATCAGAGCCTTGTTGGCGAACACTTGTTGATTTCTAGAGCATTTTGTGGGTAGTTTTGTGACAACTTGTTGGCAGATTTTGGACAACTTGTTGGCAGAGTTAGTGGACAACTTGTGGGCAGATTTGTTGGACAATTGTAGGACTATTTTGTGGACACATTTGGACAACCTTGCTTTCACTTGTGTGTCAAGTGGTGAGGTTGAGTTCTTATGCAGTTTTCGCATTAGTGTGAACATCAGTGTGAGCTTCGGTGGACAACCATGTCAGTGTCCCAGATGAGCATGGAGGATAGGCTAGACGAAGCTAGCAACTGGTCCCCTTGGAAGACCAGGATCACTTTCGTCTTGGAGGATCTTGAACTATGGGATATAGTTCAAGCTCCCGTGGTGATTCCTCCAACACCTGCTCCTTCACCATTGTTAGATGCAGATTTCAGAAAGAAAACACAAGGCGAAGAGGACTATTTGTGATGCGGTGAGGGACTACATCATACCCCATTTGATTGGTAAAGACTATGCATTTGAGATATGGGCATCCTTGTGCATGCTTTACCAGAGTCCAAACCAGAATTGGAAGATGGTTCTGCAGGACAAGCTCAGGAGCATTTAGATGCTCGATTTCGAGTCGGTCACATCATACCTAGGAAGATTCACTCAGATCAGAGATGAGTTAGCAGCGGTCGAAGAGATTGTGGATCTGGACTTTATGGTGATGACAACTTTGAACAACTTTTCCAAACCTTGGGGTTCATTTGTACGAGGCATTGTTGCCCATGAGGTCATGCCTACTTGGGAGAGACTTTGGGACGATTTCGTACAGGAGGAGTTGAGGTGCAGCTTTGGGTCTTTAGGTTAACAACATGGGGATGAGGATCTTGCTCTTTGGTTAAAGGGAAAGAAGAAGATCAGAGAGGGTGTGAGATAGGGTCCCAAGGGAGGGACCAAGCCACATGAGAGTGGCAGTGGGCCAAAGAAGGACATAAGCAAAGTGATATGTTTTGCTTATGGTGAAATAGGGCACTATGCTGGACAGTGTCCCAAAAGGAAGAAGAAGAAGAAGAAGAAGAAGAAGAAGCAACAACGGGATGGTACTACAATGACAACAAAGGAGGAGGAGTTCGATGCTCAGTTTGCGAGGGAGTGTGCATTCATCAGTTGTTCGCCAGTTGGTACACCATCCAGTGGTAGGTGGGGAGAGAAAGTTGAGGAGGAACCACTGACTCAAAGTATTGATTTAGAGGGAGCTCATACTCAGTTTTCGAGGACACCATCTTCAGGAGTGATTGGTCCATCGAGACAACTTCAATTTCAGAGTTGTCGAGACAGAGGGTTGGTGTAGGGGCTTCAGAGCATCAAAGATTGATGAGGAGGAGAAGCAGGGCACCACAGAGACTTGAGTCTCACTTGACTACGAAGACGAGCATATTAGGTTCATTATCCACTTCAGGTGGAAGTCACTTGGTGAGAGGCCAAGTTGAGGATCTTGGTGAGATGCCAAGAGTATTGACTGTTGGCGAGATGCAAGGAGGTAGAAATCCTTGGTGAGAGACCAAGGTTGAGGATCTTGGTGAGATGCCAAGACCTAGAGACTCTTGGTGAAATACCAAGAGGCGTGACTCATTTGCATGCCATGAGTAGAGGACCTTGGTGAGAGACCAAGGAGAGGATATTAGTGAGGAGAGGACTTAGTGAGATGCCAAGACCTAGAGACCTTTGGTGAGATGCTGAGGGAGAGATCTTTTGTGAGATGCCAAGATCTAGGTGATCTCAGGTGGGTGGAGATGGACTTCCATATAGAGATCGGGCAGGTCGACAGATAAATGTCAGGGCAGGTTGAGCAGATCAATGTCAGGACAGGTCGAGTAGATCAAAGATAGAGACCACTTTGATGAGAGGGTACAACCATACTCACCTAGTCCTTTCTAGGAGGCAAGGAAGTCCATAGCTGTGACGAGATTGATTGGTGAGAAACACTTTCCTTGGTAAGAGGGAGTGTTGAGTTTTGGTGTACCTCGGGAAGTGGTTCGCTTGTGGTTTTGAGCCTCTAACCACAAGAGGGAGATGTGGTACCCTTGTACCTTGTACTTTATGTCTAATTTCACTTTGACTTAGAAGATTTAAGTCAAAAGTGAAATTTGGTCATTTTAGCCTAAAGTGACTATTAATTCATTTTGTGGGTGAATTAGGAGACATAAAGTGAACTTAGGGAACTTAACACAAAGTGGGTTTTGAGTTGAGATTATTGTGGGATGATCTCAACCATTGATTAGGAATGGCTTGAGATGATCATAGGCACCCGCATTTAGGTTTCCTTATGGATTGCTCAAGGAGGGCGCAATGGGCCTTTGGAGGTTCATTCACTCTTATGTTCACTTGGGGAGTTTGAGGAGGAGCATAAGGATGAGGTTGGAGGCATTGGAAGAGGGAAGCTTGGGCAATTCTATTCATGGAGGAGCTATGGGAGCTTGGGACCCTATTATTTAGTGGTGTTCATACTTGCTTGGAGGAGGGCACACTATAGTAGGAGGGCGCACACCTAGCAGAGAGAAGCTAGAATTGAGGGATTGCAGATATGTTTGTTTTAGTGGAGAGGTAGGACACAAGAGCACATTTGTGTGCAAGAGATTATTCTTCAGAGCAACCAAGGTCAAGGGCACATCACTTAAATGGGATATAGCAACAAGGGGAAGAGGCACACTAAGTTTAGGCACATTTCTGTTTGGTTCCTTTGGCAAGTCTCGAGAGGAGCTTGCTTTATATACAGGTTCCATCATATTGTATTTCTTGTTGTATCTCATGCTTTAGACACCACTTATATATACTTCCATTCCAAACTGGTTTTTACCCGGGGGGGTTTTATCCAGGGTCATGTTGACCAAAAATACCCGTGTCTTATTTTCATGCATGTTTAGAGTGTAGATCAACTTATTTGTGTTGTTTTGAGTTATATTGCATGTGATAACATTGGGTTACGAAAACACTTGCAAGAGCATCTCAAAGAACACTTAACCACAAAAACTATGGGCAGAAAGTCACTAAATTGTTTGCTGTCCTAAAAACAACAAAGAACAATTTTGGAGATTGAAACTTAGAGCCAATCTCAAGGTCAAAGACAAACCTTAGTTGACAGCCTCATAGTGCCTCGGTTTTCTTTAGGTAGCACAACAACACGATGCCTTTGGTTTTGCTTGACTGTAGAAGCAACACTTGGTTCTATGTTGAAGCATCTCTGCCTTCACCCTTCTTGAAGTTTTTTTACTCATCATATTTTTCAATATCAACAACTAGAGAAAAATAAACATGTTGCTTACCCTCTCTTTTATGTGTCTCACTTGGTCATTCTTCTCACTGTTTAGGAACTTATTCCAACTACATATCCTCCAAATATCTATAGTAACACTTGATTATTTTTCTTTTTTCTTCCTTCGAAATGAGCATTGCCTTTTGCTTGATTTGGAACATTTTAAGCCTCCTTATCGTTATGCTCTCCACACATCAATTCTTGATAGTTTCCCATTCCTCTAGTCCCTTCTTGTCATGCAACTTGGCCAAGTTTTTGAGCTTACGACAATCATTATTATCAATTTTAGATCTGATTTTTAATATGAGCTGTTACATCTTTACTGAACATGACTTTATTAGTAAAATGTTTGCCACTTGCAAGCCTTATGTTGTTCAGTATATTCATTAAACATCAATTTAATGCACTTGGCATCTCATTTAGTCCTCTTGTCCTAGAATTAATACATAAGAAATTGAACAAAAAATCCTAAAATCACTAACTTGTGTCATTCTGCTTAACCATGTCTCCTCTAGAGCAACATCTTGCACAACTTTGGTAGGGGATTGATTCTTTTGTTTGACAACACCATTTTGTTGGGGAGTGTGAAGAGTAATGAATTGTCGTTGAATGCTCACTTGTGCAAAATTAGTACACTCATTAGAATAAACCTCTTCTCAATTTTTTGTTTGGAGGATCTTGGTATTGAAATACAAAGAAATACTCAACAAGAAGTATTGAAATTGTACTCGTTAACCTACATATATCAACATGGACTAGTTTAAGCACTGCCTTTGCTCTCCATACTTTTTCTTCAAATGCCAACATGTATTGTTTACCTGTTAAGCATGTTTCACAAGTATCATCCTCCTTTTGAATTTCTGGGAAATCAAACACCATTTTAATCTTTGTCAATAAGGAAATATATTCAAAATTTAAACATCTATATGTCCAATGCCAAAGAGAATTGTTGTTTCTCCAATCACTGGCCAACAAAGCATGTGACTTTTCCACCTCATCATCAACTAGCCCATATATGCCCTTCTCCTTCACTCTTGATGCTATCTCATCACTACTCTTGTCAACTACAAACCACCTTTATAACATCCAAGTGTAGAATGTATTTTGTAATTTTACTAACATAAATAAATTTTTTATTTCATACATTAATTTACAGAACATTCATAAACATCAATGTTTTTATTAAGCCCTAGACAAAGCACCATGTTAAGTATAAAACCCCTTATTAATCCTATATATTGAATTACTATATTTTTAGTGTTATACCCCTTATTAATCCTATATATTGAATTATTATATCTTTAGTGTTATATTAGTAGGCCAGCTAGCTGTTCATTGTACCCTTTCATTATAATTGTACTATTTGTTTCCTATATATACCAAGGAGACCTAGTCTTAGGATCATCTTATCTACATTGAATATATTGTAAAAGGAGGTTTCTCCCTTGAAGTGGGTTGTTATTCGATGATTTTTATCATTTTCAAGGCATTGGTTCATAACATTTGGTACCAGAGCATACAATCCTAGGGTTTTTCTCCTTCAACCGAGACATCTTGGAATTTTTGATATAACTTATTTTTTTTCTAGAATGATTCAAACAATGGAATTTTGAGAAGACCGAGGAGACATAGTGAATTATATTTGGTCCACATTTTAGATTCCGGGTCGTTATAGTTTCAGAGATATCTTTTGTGGAAGTTAGGTTTATGATTAGCCCTGAAATTAGTCTCAAATGAGTCATCTTTTTATTCTCTATAAAAAATTTTCAGTAAAGTTTCAGACTCCAATTTTCAGGATCTTGAGGAGACAACAAATTATATATGGATTTTTTTTAATATTTTGAATCATTACAATTTATGAAATATATCTTGTGGACGCTGGACTTGTTTACTAATCATGAAATTACTCTTAAACAAGTCATTTTGGTAATTTTTCTATAACTTTTTATCAGTGAAGGTTCAAACATAAATTTTCAGGAGTTTAAGAAGCCATATCAGAGTACTACCAACTAAAATTTTAGACTCAAAAGGATTTAAATTTCAAAGATATATCAGGACAAAGGTCAACCATCCAGAGAATATCCAAAATTAGGGTTTGAAAGGTACGTAACTTACAATTGACATAACTTTTTATTGGAAGATATATTTTTGGTGATTCAAAATTTGTGATAAAGAGAAAATAAATGAGTATTATTATTGTTATCCCACATGGCTCCGAAAAAAATTTTCAACACCAATTAAACCTCTAGAAATCTAATCTATAACTCATGAAGAAAATGAGGAGATACATAACAAGCTATCCAAATTGGAGGAACAACTTAATGATTTGAGTGCTAGGTCAATACAAGTAATGAGGTGGTAAACACACAAACAAAAATTCAAGAGATGGAAAAGATAGAACAAATGAAAAATAAGTTGGATCAAAATAAATAAGAAATACAAAAATCCATGAATGAAAATAATGGAGAAATACAAAAATACAAAAAACCCTGAAGTCCATAGAAACCATTATCTTATAGAGGATCCCTAATAGGGATATGGAGATCCAAGGAATTCATCAAAATAAGAAGAACAATGGTTTTGAGACTCAATCACATGTGGGGAGTATTTTATCACAATTGGAGAGCACAAATACTGAATCTTAGAATCATTCACCACTCCAAGATCCACATCATCGAGGTTTCATTGTGGCACCAATGAACTACTTCATTCTGAAGATCGACATGAGGAAGTTTGATGGTAAAGATATTATAACATGTATATTCTAGTTGGAACAATTCTTTGATCTACACCAAGTGCCAAGCTTACAAAATGTAACTATTGCATCTTTGTATTTAGAAAATGATTAATTTGTTTGGTATCAATGGCTTTGTGAAAAAAAATATATTATATTACCTCTTGGTCCATTTTTACGGATGAATTGATAGCACATTATGGGGATATTAAGAGCAATACATTCTTTAGTCAATTGATAAATCTTTGGCAAAAAGGTCCAATTATATAGCATATTCAACAATTCCAAAAGCTTAGTCTCAGGGTAAAGAACAATCCATAGAATAATTTGTTAGATCTCTTTATGGGCACTTTGAAAGAGAACATTCAACATGAGGTGTGACTCTTCGAACCTAAATACCTAAAGCAAACTTTCAATATGACAAGGAAAGTGGAAAAAAATATGGCTACAAGTATAGTAAGGGGCATAAATACGGTGCTAAGAAATTATTCAACATAGATTCCCACGAAGAGGAAGAAGATCAAGAATTGGAACCCTCACAAGATCTAGATATAGAAGAGACTACTCCAACGATATCTTGTCATACATTGGCCGACATCAATACTCCACAAACCCTCGAGATAGAATGATATATCAAAAAGAAAAAAGGTAACAATTTTGATTGATTATGGTAGTACCCATAACTTCATCAATTACAAATTAGCAAAAAGTCTCAATTGCTTTGTATTTCCAACACCAGAGTTTCAAGTAATGATTGTAGATAGAGGTGCCATAAATTGTTCAGGGAAGAGCCATAATATTAAGCTCAATATGGGGGAGTATTTATTGGACAGTTCCATGATTTCCATCCAAATGGGTGGTACTGATGTTGTATTAGGGGTCCAATGGTTACAATCATTGGGAATAATGGCCCTTAATTTTCAAGAT
>SNQJ01S0132352.1:39803-54071 GCA_010110895.2 Picea sitchensis | reverse complement strand
GTCAAAGATTTCCTAGTGAAAATGAATGGAGTCAATGCTAAGGAAGGTTTGAACATCATACCACTTGGGTCCTATGACTTCTTGATTGGTATGGATTGGTATGTCTTATATTGTTGCAAAAAGGCTTTCACATGTCTCGATGAAGAAGGGAATTCAAGGATAATTAAAGGTATTCCAAGACCTATATCTTTCAAAGACATTTTAGCATTGTAGCTGAAAAGAAGTTTTAGAAAAGGGTGAAAAACATATGCATCACATATGGAACAACCAACAAATTATAAGGAGATAAGTTTTGAAGATTATCCAATCTTGAAGGAATATGAGGACATGTTTTAGGAATCACTAGGATTACCACCAAAGGAAGTGGCTTCCTTTATATTTCATAAGATTATTTCCCCCCATAATAGGAAAATCATCACCATCGATCAATTGACCTACCATAACCCTCAAGATCAACTTCATCCTAACCATGTAGTCTCCTCTTTGGGAAGAAACAAAATATTCCCTTCACTTTTAGATATCATCTCTGGAGTCTACAAATACTAGAAATTATTTGGTGCATATTATGAACCTACTCATATGATTACCCCCCCTATTTCTTCTCATGTATGTATGGTGTCATTTGGTCATAAAATAGCGGGCCCATTTTTGCAATGATTAGTTGGAAAACTCAATTCTAACACCCCCAATGCCACCACCAGGAGAAAATACACATCCACATTAATCCTTTGGTCATGTACCTTTCTTATTTAATCCTCTAGGAGTAGTCAATAGCTCAGTCATGGACACATTTAAAGTACATAAAATTACCTTAGGGATTCCAATTTGGTATTTGGACCCCCCTCCAACTCATCTCCCACCCTCTTTTCCAAATAAATATTTGGCCTTGAATCTTGTGAAAACAATACCCATGACCCTTGTAGCCCCTAGGGAACCTACATAGGCCCCACCTCAACCAATGCAGAATGGGAAAATAGTTTAGAAGGGGGGAAAATATAAAAATAAAGGGGGCACATACACTCCTAAACAAGCCATGACCACCCAAAACACTACATCTATGTCCATACCCCCATGTTCCATATTTTATATCTCTAGCCATGCTACTTTAATTGACATAGGCTCCTTAAATTGAAGGAACCTTACAACACTAATGAATTAGAAAATCATCCCTCCATACCTATTGTGGAAGTCCCTCCCTCCAAGTCATAAAATAAGCATGTTAATTACTCGCACATAAATATCCCATGTACTTTTTACGACATGCATGGCCATTATTTTCGTCACTATCCTTGAATACCCAAATATCATAATGCTCTTTAGGTGCTTCACCAGTTGTATTTCATTCGCCAGGAAGATCCAACCCCAATTGTAGAAAACCCTACTATAAAATGTGATAAGTCTTCATAAGACAATCATTAATCGATCATTGAGATCCTCCCCCATAAAGTGCAAACTAGTGAGAATACCATGAAAATTCTCTATTTATCAACTTCCAATTGGGATCAAAGCTATTAGAGAAAAGTCCTTTCTTTATAGGTGTACATCACAACATCCCCAACATTCCCCATTTAGCTCTAGTCTCAACATTGGTGGCACCCTTGTCCACTAGTATTTCATCTACCTTTGTGGATGTAGCATTTTTGAACCATGTTTCTTATTCCCATGGAATTGGTAATGGGTTCAAATCCCAATCCCCCAAAACATCCCCTGATCAGGTTTTTTTACAAATCCTTGTATTTCATTCTAATGAAGACATCATGGAGTCCCTCACTCCACCCGATTACCCTTAGGATGATATGAATCATAATTCATATTTATTACATCAACAACCTCGTCCCGTCAACTAGTATGATATCGAATCAAAATACTTTATCCCCTATAGTCAAGTCGATTGGTTCAAAAATACCATCCCCACTCTTAATGATTTTAAATAAGGGAAAATGGAAAACAATTCACCTACCATCAAGGTGAATATCTCCAAAACTTTGGGTATTGAAGAAAACATCATGTTGGGGGTAAGCTATTCCCTGGAAGAAGTTGATTCCTACGAAGAATTCTTCCAAGAGTTTTTTGATATATTTGATTGGTTGTATTATAAGATGCCTGGACTCGACCTGGCCATTGTTGAACATCACATCGATACATGGCCAGATGCCACTCCTGTTTGCTAGAAGTAAATTCTTGTTCACCCAAACGAGGCCCCCACCATCAAATATGAAATCAATAAATTGAAAAATGCCTGCTTCATTTATCCCATTACATACACTTCATGGGTCTCCCACCTAGTACTAATCATGAATAAACAAGGCACCATTCATGTTTACACAAATTTATATGATTCGAACAAATCATGTCCCAAAGACAACTACCCAATTCCATTCATTGATCACATTATCAATGAATGTGTAGGACACAAGGTGTTATCACTCCAAGAAACTCTCCTAGGTTGTATCTCAGAGATGTCTGGTAACTTAACTATTTTTGTAATTATTTACTCAATAATGGGTGTGGGGTTGGATCAAGATGAATATCTAAATCACTGGATTGTATCTTCAAGACAGTCTATTTATATTCAAATAGTACAAGGCCTTCAAGAGCTATTATCAGATAGGTTTGTAAATCAGATGGATAAGAAACCAATCAATTAACCAAAACATACATAAACCATATATATGATGGGTCAACAAACTAGCAGTGGATGATTATGATTCTTGTTTAATAATCAAAGGTAAGATGATAGTTACCATAGGACATTTAAACAAAGACAAAGAAATGATTTCAACTCATAGACATAGAATAGAAATGGAAAGAAAGTATGACAAAAAACAATGAAAGAAGCTTGCAGGCTGAATATATTAAAGAAAGTGTCTATATCACAATAACAGTAGAGTCTAGAACTCAAAGACGAACCCTTCATTCCTCTAGTATTTTTGTCTTTATAGCCTTTACAACAGTTTCCAGATCCTAGGATACTGGATCGAATTTGCCAAAAATAGAAAGTCAATAACTGGCCCAAGAAAATAGGCAAAGAACCTATAAAATAGGTCAATTCCTATTCTTTGGTGATCTTCATGTCCTTCAGATTCTTTGACAGGTGTAGTAAGCCTTCTGAGGCTGATGGATTTTCATGAGATATGAGAGAAGTCAAAAATGACACCTGCTGACAATAAAACAGTTCTTTCCCTGAAAATAGCTAACCAATTTGACCTTTCTACCTTGTAGAGCATCTCCAAAATCAAAACAGACTCTTGATAAGGATGTCTGTAATTATTATATATCGATTGGAACTATTCCTAAGGCGTTTGGACAAGGAAAACTTGGATATGTGCAAAAATACTAACTTTTTTCCCTGTTAGTGCTTTTGGTAGTTAGAATAGACAAAATCTGAACCAATTAGCTACCGAAATCTCTACTTTTGGTGGCTAATGAAAAATCAAAATGTTCGCCTAAGCCACCAAAAGTTCTGCCTTCGTGAAAATGATCAAAATTTCAAAATACCTTTTGCCTTAGCTCCAAAACGCCTTAGGGCTGATCTTCTGAGGCTTCTGCACCTTGCTCAACTTTCTGGAATGACTGTAGGATTGTTGGCTGCCTGTGGTTCATTGTACTGAACTGCTACCTCTGCTAGGGTTTCAAGAGTAGCATGTGTTTGAGACTGGTGTTTTGAAGACATAGCTTGCGATCTTAAATCCCTGACCTTTTTCTTCAAGTCCCTAGCTACTCTCCATAAGCCCTTGTAATCTTTTACAATCTTCTCCTTATTTTTCTTTTCCTTTATGCTTTCATGTGCTAATCTTTCTAAGGTTGAGTTTCTTTCTGCAAAATTCTTAGACAAGGTTTCATATCTGGTTTTAATTACCCTTTCTATCACTTCTTGTTGAGCTAACTTCTTTTTAAGTTTCTTGATTTCCTTTGATTTATTCTGCTTCACTTTTTTGCTAGATGAGGCATCTGCAACTTCTAGTTCTTGTTCTTCTTTGGGTGTAGGTGATGAAAGATATTCATACCTTGCTGTGGATACATCTACATATACTACATCTTCATGTCCTGTTTCAATCTGATTCTCTTCATGCTCTGTTTCAACCAGGTGCTCTTCATCCTCCGAGTCTGTGTAGGGAAGATTAAGAATTCTCTTGTTAACTGGGGGTTCTTCATCCTTCTCTGTCTCACTGCTCAAGTTTAGTTTCTTCTTGGTTTTATTAGGCTTAGAAGAAGGAGAGGGATGATTAACTGGAACTGGAGAGATAACTCTCCTCCTCCTCTTTCCTCTTTTGGGAGTAGAAGACTTCTTGGAAGAAGGACTCTTCTTACCCTCTGACTGTACATCAGTCTGAAAATCATTCCAGAACAAGAAGTAATTCCATTCTTTGCTTCTTCTCTGCAACAACTCATAAACCAAGAGTTTAATCAAACCATGGTGGGATAACCTTCCTGCAACCTTATTGGACTTAGCCTTGACCTGATGAGCCATCTTAGATAATATTCTATGGAGATAATAAGGAAGATTAAGTGGGTTTCTACTAGTGAAATGGTTCATGAGTTTGAAATGGTAAATCTTCACCCTGTTATATCTACCTTCACAAGTTATATAAACAAGAATGGATTTTAAGAACTGTTGCCATTTCTCTTCAAGGAAAGACATAGGAATGTCTTTCTTCCATACCAAACACTTGTGTTCTGGTTTCAAGTAGGACCTAAATTCAACATTCTTTGTGACAATGGTTTTGAACCAATTTTCTCTAGTTCTGGGTAGCTCTGTCACCTCATCTATGAGGGCTTCATCCACTTGGAATTCATCTTGATCAATGACTGTTTTCCTTCCATTGAAAGTCAGGGCAAAATATTCGGCCACCTGCTGGTGAGAGCTCTGTAATTTTTTACAAAAATTGTAGCAACCTGCGTCCCTAAAAAGTTGGCATACCTCTGGGTGCGATTCCAAGTAACTAATATAATCTAGCTCCTTCCTCAGAGTTGATCCTCCTTTCTTCATCTGTCGCAATGTTCCTATACACCTGCAATTGGAAAATTGGGTTTTGGGGGAAAATTACACAGCGTAGAATTAGGAAGATTTGGCTCAGCTGTGATAGGGACAAGAAGTATGAGGCATGCATTAGAACATGACGCTGATTACAAGGGATGCAAAAGTGTGGCTTAACATTTGAAACAATCATGGTTGGTGACTGTAATGATGGGAAGTACATAACCATGTGATTTGATGAAACAACAATTTGAAAAGATTCGATATATCATGCAAAGATCATCTCCAAGTCTCTAAATGATTTTCCTCATGTCTTTTCGGTGGCTAATTGCAATCATAAAACCTCAATCCCGATGGTTTAGGTGTGTGAAAGGACATGTTGACTCCTCCCACGCTCCTATGATTTCGGTGGCTAAAATAGCCCTGAATTTCTTTTTTTAAGTTGCCGAAAGCTTAGGCTTTCGGTAGCTAAGAATCCCTTTTGAAGAAGTGCCTAAGCCACCGAAACCTGAGATTTGACTTTTTGAAATGAAAACGAAACCAAATGTTTTTTTAAACTTTATTACATGCATAAAGCTCTAAAAAATGAGCTTTAAAAATTTAGAAATGTATTTATTGAATGACATCCTATCACCTAAAATAAAACAACTTGATTACTTTATCTGAGGAGATAATGCTGGCTCTTATTGGTAGTGAAAGCCTCCCTGTGAGGTTTAAAGAACCATAGAACCAATGCCTTTCCTGTAAGACAAAAATTCAAACCTATCTACTAGTGTTTCCGTTGGGCATGGAGTTATTTTGCAAAAACAAACAAAAACTGAAAATAAAATTTGCAATGGTAAGGCTTTGAAGCCTTAGATAAAATAAAGTTTCAGAAAATGCCCATTTACTGGGCCACCAAACATTTCTTCACCTTCTAAACTTTTCAGAATGAAAGTGTTGTTATTTTGTACTTGAGTTATCATGAAAGGACCGATCCACAAAGAGTCAAACTTGTCATGCTTGCCTTTATCTTGTCTGAGGGCATCCCATTTCAGAACCCAGTCACCAACTTGAAAGTTCTCGACCTTTACTTTTCTGTCAAAAGTATCCTTGATCCTTTTCTGATGAGCTTCTGATTTGTCCACCAAATGTTCTCTGACTTGCTGCAATTCTACCAAGTCAAGCATTCTTTTCACCATATCATTTGATTGAGTTTGTTCTTCCTGAAAGAATTTAGCCACCCGTAGAACTAGCTGAATGGGGAAAATGGCATCAGTGCCATAAACCAGTTTGAAAGGAGAATTCCCTATAGATTTCTTGATGATCACTCTGTCAGCCCAAAGAGAAAACTTTAGTTTAGAATCCCAGCTCTTTTGATTCTCCTCCAACATATTTCTGATGATTCTTTCTAGACTCTTATTGGATGACTTGGCAAGGCCATTACCTTGAGGGTAGTAGGAGGTAGAGTGTACCAATTGAATGCCCATTGAATTACACATTTCAACCAATGCATCATCTTTAAAGGCTGCTGCATTATCTATTACTAGCCTTTTTGGGCAGCCAAATCTGATCAGGATGTTTTCATAGAGAAACTTCTTGACGACTTGATGAGAGGCATTTCTAGTGGGGATTGCCTCTATCCACTTGGTAAAATAGTCAGTGGCTACCAGGATCCACTTATGCTGACCACTAGATGAAGGATTAATCTTGCCTATGAAATCTAAGCCCCACTGCTGAAAGGGACCATTCACTACAATAGGTCTCAAGGGCAGAGATTTGAGTTGTAGCTTCCCTGTGAATCTTTGGCACTTATCACAATATTTCACAAAGGTGCACACATCTGAAAAAAGAAAAGGCCAATAGTACCCAACCCTTAGGATATTATGAGCTATGGTCTTCCAGTAATGATGGCCTCCACAAATACTTGAATAGAACTAATGCATGACTTTAACTGACTCGTCTTTGTCCAAACATATAAATAGTAAACCAGAAGGATCTTTCCAATACAAAAGATTATCATCAATGCAGAATTTAATTGCTCTGAGCTTAAGAGCTTGATCTCGAGTCATGCTAATTTCAGGAGAAACCTCCAACTTCTGCAAAAAATGAACAATACCTGAATACCACTTGCATGAAGACAAATTCTCAACAACCTTCTAGTTGTCATGCTTCTCTTTCTCTACTATCTCTATCGAAAAACTTGTTGAACTTACCCCAATGAAATTTATGCCTAAAAGATCAGAGTTCTCTTCTGTCATGAGCTTGGCAAGGCCTTGGCCTTTTACCATCTTGGTGGGCTTCACTTCTATGTCAAACTCAATCAGCTTTGCGATCCATTTGGCTCTCTTTCCATCAATATTTTGCTGGGTCAAGATATTCTTCACAGAGGTGAAGGAACATAGGCAACAATATTTTCATGGAGGATATAAATTCTAAAAGATTTTACTGATTTAATGAGATCATAGGATTGTTTTTCTATAGGATCATACCTTAGTTCAACATCCCTGAGTGATTTGCTGAAGAAGGCCACCAGGTGATCAAGACTTTCATCATCTTTCTGTAACAAGACTGCTGCCACTGTGTCATAGGAAGAAAAAGAGAAAATATAGAAGTTCTTGGTGTAATATGGACTGATTAGAGTAGGAGATTCCATGATAGCCTGCTTGATATCCTAGAATTAACTTCTTGCACTGTCTGTCCATTTGAACTCAAATCCCTTTTTCAACATAGAGGTTATATGTTTCACTAACTCAGAAAAATTAGGAATAAACCTTCTGAAAAAATTTATCTTACTGAGCAAGGATTGGATATCCTTCTTTGACCTTGGTATGGACAACTTCTGAATTGCTTCAAGCCGAGTTGGATCAATTTTCACTCCCTCTGCTGAAACAATGTGGCCTAGGAGCTTACCCTTCTTGAGAGAAAATTGAGACTTTTTTGGGTTTAGCGAAATCCCAAACTATCTGCATTTCAAAAATACTCTTTTCAGATGCTTCAGATGCTCTTCATGACTGCTGGAATGAACTGTGATATCATCAAGATAGATGAGGAAAAAATTGTCCTTTTCTCCCATAAAGGCTATGTCCATGTCCCTCTAAAAGGTGGCCCCGACATTCATTAGCCTGAATGGCATCTTGGTGTACATGAAGGTACCCCAAGGAGTAGTAAAGGAAGTTTTTTCTCGGTCATCAGGGTGTACAAAAACCTGGTCATAGCCTGAGAAGCCATCTAGGAAAGACATGACACTGGCACCTAAAACTCTTTACAACAAATGCTCCATCTTGGGTAGGGGATAGTTGTCTTTCTTGGATATTTATTTAGGTTTCTAAAATCAATGCATAACCTAATCTCACCATTTTTATTCCTCACTATCACTAGGTTTGCAACCCATTTAGAGTATCTCATTGGAATTGTGATTTTGGCATCGATGAGCTTTTTGATTTCTTTTTCGATTACAGGAAATAAGAGAGGAATGATAGGTCTCAACTTCTGTATGAATGGGATGGTGTCTTTCTCCAGGAGAATCTTATGTTGAATGACATTAGTATTATAGGTTTTCATATCACTGTATTTCCAGGTGAATACATCAACAAATTCCTTCATAAGGCTACAATATTCTGACCTCTAATCAACAGTTAAGGATAGATTTATGAATTTAGGATGACTCTGGCTTCCTATATTGTGCTCATGGACAACAAGATCCTTGTCCTTCTTATCAAGTTTGTAGGGGACATCATTTTGGTCAAAAATTTTCTCAAGAGGCACCAAACCCCGAGGTATATAATTGTTGGGAAGCTGAACAATATCGCATTGACCCATTTTTCTCTTCAACTTAGGATTTTTGGATTCCTCTACATTTTGATTTTCCTGGTCAATATGCATATCAAAAAATTCATCTACGACCTGGAGAAATCTACTAAGATCATCATCATCTTCAAAGACTTTCCAATACTTGACATTCTCAGGTAGGGATGGTTTGTATTTGACTTGGATTTCATAGTTCAGTCTAGGAGGCATAGGAGAAATGAACATACTGGCCGAGACAACAAGGGAATTAGATAGGTGATTCATAACTCTGGGTATATAAGAAATATCAAAAATGGAAAAAGAGTCCCTGAGTTTCCATACCTCATATCTGTAAGTTCTCAACCTAACATGTTTTTCTTGGAAAGTACTGTTCACTTGCTGTATGATAAGATTTGCATCTCCAAACACCTTTAGACCTTTGATTGCCATCTCCTTTGCAACATTTAATCCCAATAGAAAAGCCTCATACTTTTCTATATTGTTAGTAGTCTTGAAATCAAGTTTAAAAGACAAATGAATAGTCTCCTTTGAAGGAGAAATCAAAACTACACCTGCACCTGCTAAGTCTTTGGTATTGGCACCATCAAAGAACATGCTCCAGATAGGAGTACTCTCTCCATCAGACTGTTGATAAGTAGGATTTTTGAGCTGCAAAGGAGCTGGCTGAGAATCATCTATTTGCAGAATCCATGCCCCAAATTTCATGTCCAATGCATAGATGGGATGGTTTACAGAATTCTTTTCATCACTAATGATGTAGGCAAGCTGATTTTCTCTATAAAGTCTCATTAGCTCTCCTTCAAACACCGAGACTATGGCATAAGAAATATCCATCTGCAAGGTACCACCTAGACTTTTTCTCCATGAACGTGACAAGAGGAGGCCGAACTTGGGTGGGATATCAACCACTACAACATCCATTACCATGCTTCTCATTGGTAGCTGGGCAAGGTTTATGACAAGGTCTTTTATGAGGCCGAAGAATCTGACTTTCCTAGAGTCAAAAGAGAAGAGATCATGGTAAGGTTTTGTGATGTCAAGCCCAAGCTCATCCATCACTGCTTTAGGCATAAGATTGTGTGACGCTCCTGAGTCAAGCAGGTAGTTGTGGAGGATCTTGTCATGGATATTCATGGATATGTAGAAGGGTGGACAAGAATCATGTCGGTTCTCAACCATAGGTCCTATAGTCACTGTGGGTTTATCATCTTGAAGGTTTACGTAATCAATAACTATGGGAGTATTTGGTTGAAGGGAATTTAGGATGGCAGACTTGAATATATCATTCTTCATAAGTTCCATCAATGGCATAGGTATTTTTACCTTCTGAATTTCTGATTCAAAATTAATTGAATAGGATATTTTGTCAGAAGGTCTTACCTCATTAGAGGGAGCTCTGAGGGACACCTGATCCTTATCTTGGGGCTTCATCGAATTTTGTTGCTGTCTTGCAGGAGTGGACATCTGTTTTGTAGGAGTAGCAGGCTGCTTGGTAGCGACATCTTTCTTCTTTCCTGGGGCAACAGGTAATGGCTTTGAAGCAACAGTCTTGGATCTTAAATTATAACCTTGCAGATCATCTGCCTGATAGAAATATTCTTCAATGATTGCCTCATTAATCTGCTCATTCATGAGGGCCTCCTCATAATTTGTTTGTGTCAAGAAGGAGGAATCAACATCATCCCCAAAGAAATTGATGTCATCTTCTTCTTCATCTTCACCATGAGATAGCTCCTGCTCTTGTTCCAGCAAAACATTTTGGAAAGGGGCCATGATCCTTTGGTCTTTGGCTGCATTCTTATCTCTTTGAAGGATCTAGACCTGCTGGTTGTTCCTTATGTAAGGGAATGCATTAGGATTCCTGGGAGAATATACATTAGGCTCTTTACCTCTTGTTGGTTGCCGACCCTGAATTTTCAGTTTTGACATCTCCGAGGTCAAGCTATCCAACATCTTGGTGAGTTTTTCCATTTTTGCATTTGAAGAAGAAGGAGGATCAACATATGACTTCTTTCTCTCAAACTTACCTTTAAGTTTCTGGGATTCCACGATGTTAGATTCAGCCTCAAGAGAAACATCTTGCATTAAGGCGAGTGTGGATGACCTTCTTTCTCTAAGGATCAAGTAGAATTCTGGATCAAAGGCAGAAGAGTAAGTAATATTCGTCGACGTGTCAATTGGCTTGATCTTTGCAGGGATCTTGCCAAACATTTTATTGAATCTTTTGGTGAAGTTTGAAACAGATTCACCATTTTCTCTTTTTAGATTTCCAAATTTAGTCATATAATACAAAAGGTCTCTTGTTTCTCCCCAATGTTTCAAAAAACACTTCATCTAATTGCTCAATACCTATCATTGAATTAGCTGGCATTTCCTTGAACCACTTCCTATCTTGACCATCCAATATCTACACTAATACTCTGGTCCAAAAATCTTCCTTAGAAATTTTAATGTTCTCAGCATAGGCATAGAAAGCCTCTATGTTTTCTTCAACAATATAATCTCCAGATCCAGTAAACTTGGGCATGTACTTCTGATAATCTCCTGTTGGCATGGCTAACAAAGGATTGGGAAAAAAAAGAGAAGCATACCTATTTGCTAAGATCTATTCCATTTTTGTCAAAGGAGCAACCATGGAAATCTTAGGGGTTGATGCAGAGGAAGATGTTTCTGTAGATGATGATTGAGATGGGACAGGTGGGTCTATGGACATTGATGGTGGTTTTATTTTACTGAGGAATGAAGTGGAAGCACTAGTAGAATGACTACCCTGGAATGTGGTTTCTTCAAAATCTGAACAAGGTGGGAAATAAGAAGCTCTGTAAAACTGGCCAAGTAGCAAGGCCAAGTTTTCTTCACCCTTAGAGAAAAGGTATTGTAAGATATCTTCAAGAATGGGAAAACTGGTATGGGTATAGAAAAAAAAATTTCCAGGCTCAGTTTGTGAAGAATTCAAGGAAGAGGAAGAGTCCTCTTCTTGGATAGATTATACAACTTCTTTTCCTAAGTCAGATATAGTAATATGCTCAAAAATAGGATCTATAACATTACAAGAAATTGAAGGCTCATCACCCTTCAAGAATTCTGACTCAATTACAATTTTCTGAGAACTAGAAGTTTCAGTAGAAGTGGATTCGACAAAAGGTTCTCTAGATACAAATGAAGAATCGCTTCTTGAAATACCTGGTCTAGATGCCCCTGCAGATCTGGAAGTTTGTCTTTGCACTACTTTTCCACTTCTGATGATCTTCTCATGATCTGAAACTGGTGTTGCCAGTGGCCTTTCTTGTTTTTCTCTAATATGAGACCTTCTCGGAGCCACTTCATTCCAATGGAGTCGCCAGATAGATGATTACAACCAAAATAGTTTCCACACTTTGTTTATCATCAAATTTGGATCTATGTCATTTCCCAAGGAAGCTGAGCTTCGATCTTTGTTCGCCAGCAACGACGCCAATTTGTTATCACTCCAGGAAACTCTCCTAGGTTGTATCTTAGAGATGCCTAGTAACTTAGCTTTTTTTGTAATTATTTATTCAATAATGGGTGTGGGGTTGGATCATTATGAATATCTAAATCACTGGATTGTATCTTCAAGACAGTCTAGTTATATTCAAACAGTACAAGGCCTTCAAGAGCCATTATCAAATAGGTTTGTAAATCAGATGGATACGAAACCAATCAATTAACCAGAACATACATAAACCATATATATGATGGGTCAAAAAACTAGCAGTGGATGCTTATGATTATTGTTTAATAATCAAAGGTAAGATGACAGTTACCATAGGACATTTAAACAAAGACAAAGAAATAATTTCAACTCATAGACATAGAATAGAAATGGAAAAAAAGTCTGACAAAAAACAATGAAATAAACTTGCAGGCTGAATATATTAAAGAAAGTGTTTGTATCACAATAACAGTAGAGTCTAGAACTCAAAGTCGAACCCTTCATTCCTCTAGTATTTTTGGCTTTATAGCCTTTACAACAGTTTCCAGATCCTAGGATACTGGATCAAATTTGCCAAAAATAGAAAGTCAATAAATGGCCCAAGAAAATAGGCAAAGATCCTATAAAATAGGTCAATTCCTATTCTTGGGTGATATTCATGTCCTTCAGATTCTTCGACAGGTGTAGTAAGACTTCCGAGGCTGATGGATTTTCATGAGATATGAGAGAATTCGAAAATGACACCTGCTGACAATAAAACAATTCTTTCCCTGAAAATAGCTAACCAATTTGACCTTTCTGCCTTGTATAACATCTCCAAAATCAAAACAGACTGTTGATAAGGATGTATTTAATTATTATCTATCGATTGGAACTATTCCTGAGGCTTTTGGACAAGGAAAACCTGGATATGTGCAAAAATAATAAATTTCTGCCCTGCCAGTGATTTCGGTAGTTATAATAGACAAAATATGAACCAATTAGCTACGGAAAGCTCTGCTTTCGGTGGCTAATGAACAATCGAAATGTTCACCTAAGCCACCGAAAGTTCTTCCTTATTGAAAATGATCAAAATTTCAAAATACCTTTTGTCTTAGCTCCAAAACGCCTTAGGGCTGATTTTCTGAGGCTTCTGCACCTTGCTCAACTTTCTGGAATGACTGTAGGATTGTTGGCTGCCTGTTGTTCATTTTACTGAACTGCTACCTCTGCTAGGGTTTCAAGAGTAGAATGTGTTTGAGACTTGTGTTTTGAATACATATCTTACGAACTTAAATCCCTGACCTTTTTCTTCAAGTCCCTAGCTACTCTCAATAAGCTGTTGTAATCTTTTACAATCTTCTCCTTCTTTTTCTTTTCCTTTATGCTTTCATGTGCTAATCTTTCTAAGGCTGATTTGCTTTCTGCAAAATTCTTAGACAAGGTTTCATATCTGGTTTTAATTACCCTTTCTAGCACTTCTTGTTGAGCTAACTTCTTTTTAAGTTTCTTGATTTCCTTTGATTTACTCTGCTTCACTTTTTTGCTAGATGAGGCATCTGCAACTTGTAGTTCTTGTTCTTATTTGGGTGTAGGTGATGGAATATCTTCATACCTTGCTATGAATACATCTACATATACTGAATCTTCATGTCCTATTTCAATTTGATGCTCTTCATGCTCTATTTCAACCTGGTGCTCTTCATCCTCCGAGTCTGTGTAGGGAATGTTATCCCCGCTTTTTAGGGATAATTAGGAGATATCCTCTCAAGGCCCACAGGTCCTATACATGGAGTACCGAGAGTAGGATTGACTTGATCATGGCCTGGAAGGCCCACCTTTTATTCTTCCATTGTCTTTGTCTTGTCAGAAGCAGCAACATCCATCACCATCGGCTTGATCCTGTATCAGAAGAGGTTCTTGCTCCATGAGGCAATTGGTCCAGGTATCATGGTATGTGTCACTTTTGATCATTGTAACATTTAAATATATGCATCTGATTCCTTTTATCTCTAACAACTGCTTGGATCTTACATTAGCCCACTTGACCATGCTTGGGGAAATTGAC
>SNQJ01S0132352.1:13953-33059 GCA_010110895.2 Picea sitchensis | reverse complement strand
AACCTTTAAATATATGCATCTGATTCCTTTTATCTCTAACAATTGCTTGGATCTTACATTAGCCCACTTGACCATGCTTGGGAAAATTGACAGGGTGCCCTAGCAAGCCTGTGCCCATAGGTCTTGGTTTGCCACTGGGGGAAGTTCTGAAAATCCATCATCTGCTCCCATCATAGCACCACTGTTTCATCTTATCTATCGCTCATTTATCCCATTCCCCTTGTCCGAGCATTGGGTTGACCTATTTGCAAGATTTCACCTTATCTCATGGAAAGAAGGGGATAAAGGCCCAGAAGGTAAAAGCAGCTGGTAAAAGACAAAATCCTAGAAATAAGACCTCGAGATGCTTCGCCCAGGGATCCCTGAGAAGGAAGTAAAAATCCTCTTAGCAAGAAACAAGAGGGACCCGAAAAATAAAAAAACAAGACCTAGTCAGAGGATACGGGGTCTCATCATGAGCCAGTCTATTAGGTCCATGTGTACTTAACAATATTACATTGCCACCATCTGGTTACCACGCCAGGGAAGTGAACTTTGGTTGCATGGCCAAGGGAAAGGGGGTCTCATCACGAGCCAACCTTGTCATCTCTGTGAAAGTACTTGTGGGTAATGCTGTCATCTCTGGTCACCATGCCAAGGCAGTGTCCCCTGGTTAGTTCTTAAACAAAAATGAAAAAAAGTGAATAAAAGAACAAAACAAGAATAAAAAGAATAAAGACAAGAATGGGCTTGGAAAATAGCATCCATGACAGGTACATCTCGCCTTCTACAAAGGTACCCACAGGTAACACTTATGCATCCTTATCCCTCACTGCACCCACAGGTTTGGACATCCCCTAACCACATCACCTCACTTACATGGATTGGATGAGATCTTTCTGGAAACTCTCCTTTTCTTGTGGACACTAGCCCAATAGGATGCCTTGCCCTTTTTTCCAATTTTGTATTGTAGGTTTTTGTAATGTATTTGAGCTATTGACTGATGTATTAAGGGTTTTATGCATATGTTTAATAATATTTATGATGAGATGTGATTGAAATTTCTATGAGCCCTGTGACTGATGAGCCCATGGGGGGCGTAGCTTTTGATGTGCAGGACCATGCTCGACGGACATGTACCATTTGGACCGATACACATGGGGAGATGACCAGTTCGGACCTCCATGGGGCTGAAGAGCCCACCAGATGGATGCTGAGACCCCATCAGGGGGCAGAGACAGGACAGAGCTTGATCAGGGTTTTTTCACTGCAGAGGAAGAGGACATTCCACCAGAGACACTCCGATAGGACTAGACTTAGGGGGAATGAACCCTTTTCAGTGGAAAGCTAGCCTTGGAAGGCTTAGGACGTCCCCATCTTCACCATGACATCATCCAGCTTCATGGATGCTTTTGGAGAAAGGCTGGGCAATAGTGGCACATGTGGCATGTTGGAGAGGCCCTTGGGGGGATAATGTTTTGCTCCTGGATGTCTCATTTGCCCTAAAAAGGGATAGCACCTCCCTTGAAGGGGATTTTACTCTCTTTGCAGCTCAATTAGGGTTTTAGTTTGACAATTTAATGTAAAAACAATATTATTTTGGTATTATGGCCTTGTCGACCTTTTTATGACCTAAAAAGTAAAATTAGGTCATTGATACACTATATATTGAGGGTTTTGACTCTCATTTTATCATCATCCTTCACTCACCAGTTGGTGAGGTTTGAAATTTGCGCCCTACTTTAGGGTTTTGGCTGATTTAATGAGGTGCACTTGTTGAGGGAAGATTTTCTTTGCATTTTTTGGCATTTCTCTTGATGGAAGGTGTTACAACTAGGGTTTTCTATGATGTTTCTTGGTGAAATGTAAGTGAAATTATGCAAAAAATATTAATTGAATGGTTGTATTGTTATTACTTGCATTTATTATTATAAATTTGTTGCATAAACCCTAGGTGAAAAACACACATAATTGGTCCTTGTCTCATGTCACCGTGTCACCGTCAAGATTTCTAGCCATTTTGTTTGCTGAAGTGAGATAAATCCTTGCCATAGCAACACTCTTCTCTTTCATGCTGAAGAGGATTGAGCCTAGCCTTAGCTACACTCATTTTTCGCCTCTTCATATTCTAGCCGTACTTTCCATAGCTCAATAAGGAGGAGACATCCCAGGCCTAGGTTATCTACACTTAGGGTTGTTTTCTTCTAGGGTTTGATGATAGAGCCTTGCTGTAGAAACACTCTCCCTCATTTGACTCTCATGTGTTGACTTTATCTTTCATGCTAGCCTATTTTTCCATATAAGGAAGGAGGAGAGAGCACGAGGCCTTGCCATAGAAACACTAGAGTGAGCCTCTCTCCCCTAGGGTTTTTTCTCTGAGGCCCTGCCATAACAACACTTCAGAGCTCTTCCCTCCAGTCCTTAGTTGTCCTCCTTCAACTCCTGCATCCTTCATTATTGACTCCATTTAACCCTAAGGGAATTGATCTAAGACCTCAAACATTGAAGTAGAACCTGATCTAAACTCTTTTAATACCTTTGAATTGAAACCCTAACTGCACTAACCCTAGCTCTACCTAACCCTACTAACCCTGAATGCTGACGTCACTCCTTGCTATTATATCATTGATGAAACAACGTTTTTGTCTTTTGAGCAATTGAATGGTTGTTGAAGGTATTAATTGAGTTAAGAAGTGATTTGTTATATTGAATGCTGTATCATTCTAGTATTCATTGGTGAAGTGACATTATTGCTATTGCTATTTTGTAAACATTGACTTCATCAACATTTAATTTTAAATTGCTCATATTGAATATTAGATAGTCTTTAATATATATAAAGTACTAACCAAAGCCTGCATATATCAATTTTATTGTTGCTTTTTTCTCGGGCATGGATCCTACTTGGTTGTCTTTATTGGCTATAGGCTGGACTATCTGCTTTCGTGGTGATATGTGAAGGGGGAAACTTGTCATTGTCTAATTATCTTTTAGGCCTCTTCAAAACCCCAGGTCATCAGGGACGTCTTCCCTGGGCCTCACCTCCCTAAAGAGAAAGAACCATCTCAGAGTGGTGACATTGGGTGGGATAGGTTCTTGTTACGCCATTTTGGCCCTCTACCTTATAGCCTTTTCTCCTAGCTACAAACTATGCGATAACAGGGAAGATTAAGAATTCTCTTGTTCACTGGGGGTTCTTCGGCCTTCTCTGTCTCACTGTTGAAGTTTAGTTTCTTCTTGGTTTTATTAGGCTTAGAATAAGGAGAGTGCTGATTAACTGGAACTAGAGAGATAACTCTCCTCCTCCTCTTTCCGCTTCTGGGAGTAGAAGACTTCTTGGAAGAAGGACTCTTTTTACCCTCTGGTTGTACATCAGTCTGAAAATCATTCCAGAACAAGAAGTAATTCCATTCTTTGCTTCTTCTCTGCAACAACTCATAAACCAAGAGTTTAATAAAACCATGGTGGGATAACTTGCCTACAACCTTATTGGGCTTAGCCTTGACCTGATGAGCCATCTTAGATAAGCTTCTGTGGAGATAATAAGGTAGATTAAGTTGGTTTCTACCAGTGAAATGGTTCATGATTTTGAAATGGTAAATCATCACCCTGTTATATCTACCTTCACAAGTTATATAAACAAGGATGGATTTTAATAACTTTTTCCATTTCTCTTCAGGGAAAGACATAGGAATGTCTTTCTTCCATACCAAACACTTGTGTTCTGGTTTCAAGTAGGATCTAAATTCAACATTCTTTGTGACAGTGGTTTTGAACCAATTTTCTCTAGTCATGGGTAGCTTTGTCACCTCAGCTATGAGGGTGTCATCCACCTAGAATTCATCTTGACCGATGACTGCTTTCCTTCCATCAAAAGTTAGGGAAAAAGCTTCCGCCACCTGCTGGTGAGAGCTTTGTAATTTTTTACAAAAAGTGTTGCAACCTGCGTGCCTGAAAAGTTGGCATACCTCAGGGTGTGATTCCAAGTAACTAATATCATCTAGCTCCTTCCTCAGAGTTGATCCTCCTTTCTTCATCTGTCGCAATGTTCTTGTACACTTGGAATTGGAAAATTGGGTTTTGGGGGAAAATTACACAGCGTAGACTTAGGAAGATTTGGCTCAGCTATGACAGGGACGAGAAGTATGAGGCATGCATTAGAATGTGGCACTGATTAGAAGGGATGCGAAAGCGTGGCTTAAAATTTGAAACAATCATGGTTGGTGACTGTAATGATGGGAAGTATGTAACCATGTGATGTGATGAAACAACAATTTGAAAATATTCGATATATTATGCAGAGATCAGCTCCAAGTCTCTAAACGGTTTTCCTCCTGTCTTTTTGGCGGCTAATTGTAATCATAAAACCTCAATCTCGACGGTTTAGGCGTGTGAAAGGACGTGCTGACACCTCCCACGCTCCTAAGATTTCGGTGGCTAAAATAGCCTTGAATTTCTTTGTTTAAGTTGTCGAAAGCTAAGGATTTTGGTAGCTAAGAAGCCCTTTTGAAGAAGTGCCTAAGCCACCGAAACCTGAGATTTGAATTTTTGAAATGAGAATGAAACCAAATGTTTTTTTAAACTTTATTACATGCATAAAGCTCTCAAAAATGAGCTTTAAAAATTTAGAAATGTATTTATTGAATGACATCCTATCACCTAAAATAAAACAACTTSATTAATTTATYTGAGGAGATAACACAAGGTATTATCATTTATGGATGGATTCTCAGGCTATATCCATATCTTTATTTAGCTACAATACCAATACAATACAACCTTCACTACTCCATGAGGCACCTTTGCATACAAATTAATGCCACGTGGGTTAAAAAATGATGGTGCCAATTTTCATTTCACCATTTAATAGTACTTTAATGACTTGAATTACCTTATCCTAGACTATCTCTATGATCTCACTGCTCATTTCAAGTAGAGGGTGAAACACTTGGAAGACTTGTGTACTATCTTTCTTAGATTTCACAAATAGAAGATATGTTTAAATCCCCTCAAGTGCGTCTTTTGTGTTCCCGTGGGTCAAATTTTGGGATTCATCATCTCCAAATCCAACATAAATTTTGATTCCATTAAGGTTCAAGTCATTTCTGAACTCCCTCCTCCTTGCAATCTACCCCAATTGCAGATCCTACATGGGAGATCCAGCTTCCTACATCAACTCATTCCATATTACACCACTATTACCCCTAGGTTCCCATGCATATTACGTCTCGATATCCCATTTTTATGGGATGGGGAATATTCAGAATCATTTGATGCACTTAAAAGGGCCCTTTCTTTAGTACCCTTGATTAGTCCCCCAGACTTCGAAAATTATTTCAGCCTCTACATTTCTGCTTCACACTTTTCCATTTCCAGGGTCTTAGTTCATGATGGGATCAATGGATGTGAGCATGCCATTTACTATGTGAATAGGAACCTCTACCAACCCTCCTTTTCCTATTCACATGATAATAATTTGGCATTGGCTATTGTCTTATCCATTAAGAAACCGTGTCATTACATCTTGATGTGAAAAACCAATGTTATCACCAAATCTAAACCCATGTCCTTCCTATCAATTCACTGAGTCATCAATGAGAAGTATACCCAATGTATCATTATCCTCGAGGAATTTGACTTAGAGTTTGTGACCTAAAAAAGTAAGAAATCCTTATCCCTCACTCAGTTCATTTTGAATTCCCAACTTGTGTGTAGGACCCACCATTAAACTGTGACCTACCTGATGAACACTTGTTCACCATATCCATTGACAATGGAGAAAATCTCACTTACTTTTGAACTCAGAATTTTTATTCCCATTTGACTCGTGATGACTGGTAATGCATCACAGGGAATTCACCTTATTGACCAATATCTTATCATGCTCATTAATAAAGGGGATTTTTAAATTTTGAAAGATAGAGTCAATGTATTGTAGGTATTTTGGGGGGATGTGGGTATCATGGGGTTTATAGGTATTGGGGGGAATTAAAGAGGTATATAGTAAAACTATGGGTTTATTTTATTGGAAATATGTATTGGGAGGGAGGTTCGATAAAAGGATTTTTGAAGGTATTTACGAATATCTACTGAAATTAAGGGTATTCTTTAATATCCCATGAACATAGGTGCCATGTCAAAGGTTCACTGAGTGAATACCTTGTGTAATGCATAAGCCACCAATACCCTCACTACCTCCTCATTGGATATGATCTCTATCAATGGGGAGCTAATACCTTATTGTGTATTTCTCTTACACATGATGAAGTAGAGTAGGTCATGATTTCGTATCACAACAATGATTTTGGTGGTCACCTTTCGGGGATGGACACTACCCAAAAAATCATGTGTGCTAGCTATTTCTAGCCTACTCTCTTTACTGATTATGTATAGAAATTTAAACGTTGTACTAACTATCAACTTTCCCCCCCTAAGGAATGGACCCCACCAACCTTGTTGCACCCTGTTATTAATGCTGGTCCATTTTTCAAATTGGCCATTGACTTTGTGGAGTGTAACCCACCATCTTTTGGTGGCCATAACTAAATTATTGTGGCTATTGGATATTTCATGAAATGGGTTGAAGCCATGCCAATGGTCAAGAACACTGCAACTATTGCAACCCGATTCTTCTTTAACCACGTAATTTCCCTCTTCAATGTTCCAAAACAATTGGTCTCTGACCATGGAAAACACTTTGAAGATCAAATATGGGATTGTAGCCATGCTGGGTTTCTAGCATCGATATTCGTGTTACTACTATCTATAGGGGAATGGCCAAGTCAAAGTTGTTAACAAAATCCTCAAAACCATGCTCCAGTAGACCATTGACAAGCAAAAAATCAAGTGGCACCATATTCTCATCCCATCCTTATGGGGCTATAGGACTTCAACAAGGAATACCATTGGATTCAAACCCTTCCGTCTCATCCATTGAGAGGAAGTTTTTCTCATTGAATGTTAAATCCCCTCCCTTCATATGGCCATTTAAATTCTCTTTGACACCACCCCATTAGAGTAAATATTGGTAATGATAGAGCATGCCAAAAATACCATTGAGTTGCACTACAATCCATTGGATCAATTAAGAAATGCACCAAATCCAAGTATGGATGAAAGGTCTACCCTCATGTCTTTGATGAAGGAAATATAGTCCTAGTATATGATCAAGTCCATGATATTTTGGGTTGGGGAAAATTCAAACCATTATGGAGGGGCCATCACATTTTCAAACAGTTTTTGGATAAGGAGGCATACCTCCTTGAGGGTCATGAAGGGGAGCTTCTTCCTAACCCTCGTAACACACTCCACCTTAAGAAGTTTTACCCTTAAGAATCCTTTTAGAGTGTCTATTCATAGTGTTCATAGATTAGATAGAATTTTTTCATCCCCTTTTTGTAAATCCCACATCTCATCCATTATCTTATTACATCTTTCATATGGACCCTTCATCCGACTACTACATTGGTTATGTCGATGGTGTGAGACATCACACTAGGAATATAGCCTCAACATATTGGGCCCTATTTAACCCCATGCATACCCTCCGCCACTCCGATGGAGTTTGTGTTGGATCTTTAAACAATAAGAAAGTTGAATATGATGTTGTGATTGGTTTATTAGATGGTTCCCTTGGATTTCGCATCCATCACCTTCATGTTTGTCTTGATTCCCAACTCCTCATCATGTAGTTGAACGATGTTTATCATGTGCCTAACCCTAGCCTCTTTAGAAAATACCTATGAGTTAGAAGTTTGGTACGATCATTTGAATATATTTCATTTAATCATGTTCCTATAATATATATATACATACATACACATCATCATATAAAAAAACAAAACACCACAATGTTTGGTATCAATTTGCGTCCACTACTCTACATACATATAACATGTCCATAACATGCTAAATACATCAAAATTTGGGGCCATGCAAGCCACCCATGCTACTCATCCTCATAATATGGAGGATATCATGCTAGGAACACCATGTCCCTTGATGAAAGATCTCGAACCACCTGACCCAATGTCCCTTCCCTACGAAGGATAGATAAACACTTGGGTGGTGCCCCTATGAATGATGCAACATAGTGATCATCAATAGTTTTTGAATGCCAATATGAGACCCCAATCAACAAGTTTTCCAACATGTGTTGAATATGTACCATTTCTCTCTCTAATTCTTCCACCCTCTTGGATCTTAATGGTCCAGGATCGACAGAAGCATCGGTCCTCTGAGTGTCTATGTTCCCTTCAGCCTCATCGACGCAATATCTGCAAGTTGTATACCAAAATATTTTAATACCATATATTGATACATCATAATAAAATAAATAAAGATATATAAACAAATACACTTGTTGTTACTTACCATCGACCCCCAGGCCCGACTAGTTGGGAAGGGTAACTTTGGGTCCCCTTGATACTTCATGCCTAAGTAGGGGTAATCCTCAATCACAACAAGGATTTGGTCCCAGCGGGTGAATACATCTAGCTGGAATACATTACCAAACCCACCACCTCATCCCCTCCTTAGTAACTATCCATACCGGTGCATCTGAGGCTCCTGTGCCCTCGCATCATGGATGCAAACTTGGGGGAAAAGTGTTAGAATCTTGTAAAAAAATAAGGCACATGATATTGTATCAAACACATAGTCCCCCCCTATTTCCATCCTATAAAAGGATAGTTGGTGCTTTAGTGTTATCAATAACATCTAGGCCCACCCAAAGTGGGTCCCAACCTACACCCTCTCAACAAGTAGCATTTGTCCACTAGATACTTTGTGTAATGAGTGACTCCCCAATATGAGAATCATTATTGTTTCCATAGCTCATGTCTCTAACTGCTTAATATTCACCATATATATCACAGAGTCCCAATGTAAAGTTCCCCAACTTAACCAAGCAACATTGCTTGCGAAAAATACACATGTTTTCAAAAATTTATTCTGCTGATTAAATTCCTATAATAGCTTACCACCTACAAATTATACACATATTTAACTAGATTCTAATACCCATAATAAAATTCATATACAACATTATAATTGAACATAATGAAACTAATAAATTATCTACAACATCACATAAAACCATTCTCATACACAGGGTAAAAACACAACCATGAAACCCATAAGATAACTTAGAAAATAGATAAACACTTATCTTTTTAAAACGTTTGTGTAACCAACTACTTGGGATGGACGTTCCACTCAACCATATAATTGTTGTTCCAGATCTCAATATAAATTCACCCCCGAGCTAGGGCTAAGAATCCACAAAATAGGGGTGTCTCTCGTAGTCCATGTTATGCTCCAATGCCTTAAAAATTATAAGAAGTCACTGAATTATAGTCCACTTTGAGGGGGAAACTTCTGATTATTTGGGTTGGTTTTCATTGATGTCAACCCTTGAAGAAAGTCCGGTAGCGAATTCTGGTAGCACAAAGGTTTGGGTAATGGACCCAAGTTTGTTTGATGTATAATGGTATGAGTTTTAATATATTTGAAGGTAATAATATTCTATATGGATAGTACATATCATGCCATTTCCAGTGGTATGTGGAATGTCACATAACTCCTCAAGGTTAGATATTTATGGCCATGTGAAGTTGGAGAACCCTCATGACTCATCTAGAAACCCCAAAAGGTCAAAGTAGTCAAAGTGGTTGAAAAGAAGAAATTGTTTAAATAATAAAGTGAAGTGATGAGTGTACTATAAGTCAAAGTGGATACAAAAGAAATTATTTAAATAATAAATTTAATGGAGAAATTACTAAGTGGACAAGTGGTTAGAAGTGGGTTTTCCCTCAAATAAGGAAAGTGGTTTAAGATGGTTAGAAGGTAACCCCTTGAGGAAGCTACATAAAAGTATAGATAAGAGACAAGGGTCTCTCATTTTAATTACACTTGAGAATATCGAATATCTATAAGTGACTGAGGTAACCAAAGGATATCTAAGGCAAATTTCAAAAGGAAGGTGAAGTAAAGAAGGCCAGAATTCGAGGGAGGATAATTTTTTTTATGATGCTTTCTGTGGTATGTTATTTATAGGTCATCTCACCATTTTCACAATAACGTTTTTTTCTAGAATGAATCAGACTGCAAAATCTAGAGGCTATTGAGGAAACATATCCAATTAGTTGTGATAAAAGTTTTACCTTGTGGGTCATTGTATTTTTGGAGTTACACTCTATGGAAAATAGGGTTTGTGGCTAGTCCTGAAACTAGTCTAAAACAAGTGTTTCGGGTAAAAATGTCATAACTTCTTCATAATAGATACAAATTCAGTATGACCAAATGTATTGGTTAGAGTATAGTCTTTAGTATTCTATGTACCATTTTCAGAGCCATACAACAAATATTCTGTGTGGGGCACGCTCTACAAGATCGCTCTCTAGAATAAGCCAGAATTCAAAAAGGTATGCCATTTTTGCTATAAATCCTTTTTTGAGACGTTCCAAGCAGGGAAACTTGGAGGAATTGCATAAAAGACACTAAATAAAATTGTGTACTATTTTCAAATATTTAATCATTACAGGTACATAGTTATGATTATTTCAAGTTAGGGTTGTTGACTAATCCAAAATTAGTCATGTGAGACTGAAGTAAAGTTTGATGAAAATTCTAGTCTCTTGTTGTTAAAGTTAAGGAAGGTTTGCAGGTATGTGATCATATACAACAAGTCTATTACAAAGTTACAAATCAGATTTGGATGATGAAATTGATGAGGGATTTTGGTTGAGGTACATGTTGGGTACATGGTTGAGACAAATAGTTGATGAGTTGGCACATGCATGAGGTGTATAGTTGATGATGTTGGTACATATTGATGAATCATAGTTTCTATGTATTTGATGCATGATTGGTACATATTTGGTGCATGGTTGATGGACTTGTTGATGGTATAGGTTGAGGTACAGGTTGGTGCATGGTTGATGCACTTGTTTATGGTACAGGTTGATTACATGTTGTTTGGTACATGTTGTTACAAGTTGTTTGGTGCAAGTTGATTGGTACAGGTTTACAATAGTATATCTCACAGTGATAGTGTGGAAGTGGTTCCATCATTCTACTTATATTTTAGGGTGGTTGGATGTGGCAAGGGATGGTGGTTGTAGCCACCTTCCAATTGTAGTTGGAGAACATAGGGGGTTGTAGCCTTCTTCTGGTTGTAGCTAGAGAATTGGGGAGTTGGAGCTTCCTTCAGGTTGTAGCTTGAGAAACTAGGGGTTGGAGCCTCCTTCCAGTTGCAGCTGGAAAACAAAGGAAGTTGGTGCTTCCAATGAATTTAATTCTTAAAGACATATAATAAAAAACATTTTGTGGTTTTCTCCCGCTTTGGGTTTCCACGTAAAAACACTGGTGTATTGTGTATGTGTATGATTTCTCATTTTTTCATTGTTTATTTACTCTGAAACTATTGGATGATAATGCTACATTGATATAACACTTTCATTTTATGGTTAAAAAGGATTAAATNGTCTATTACAAAGTTACAAATCAGATTTGGATGATGAAATTGATGAGGGATTTTGGTTGAGGTACATGTTGGGTACATGGTTGAGACAAATAGTTGATGAGTTGGCACATGCATGAGGTGTATAGTTGATGATGTTGGTACATATTGATGAATCATAGTTTCTATGTATTTGATGCATGATTGGTACATATTTGGTGCATGGTTGATGGACTTGTTGATGGTATAGGTTGAGGTACAGGTTGGTGCATGGTTGATGCACTTGTTTATGGTACAGGTTGATTACATGTTGTTTGGTACATGTTGTTACAAGTTGTTTGGTGCAAGTTGATTGGTACAGGTTTACAATAGTATATCTCACAGTGATAGTGTGGAAGTGGTTCCATCATTCTACTTATATTTTAGGGTGGTTGGATGTGGCAAGGGATGGTGGTTGTAGCCACCTTCCAATTGTAGTTGGAGAACATAGGGGGTTGTAGCCTTCTTCTGGTTGTAGCTAGAGAATTGGGGAGTTGGAGCTTCCTTCAGGTTGTAGCTTGAGAAACTAGGGGTTGGAGCCTCCTTCCAGTTGCAGCTGGAAAACAAAGGAAGTTGGTGCTTCCAATGAATTTAATTCTTAAAGACATATAATAAAAAACATTTTGTGGTTTTCTCCCGCTTTGGGTTTCCACGTAAAAACACTGGTGTATTGTGTATGTGTATGATTTCTCATTTTTTCATTGTTTATTTACTCTGAAACTATTGGATGATAATGCTACATTGATATAACACTTTCATTTTATGGTTAAAAAGGATTAAATTTCTTTACTACTCATTCACCCCCCCTCTCAGTGATCCAACATAATCCTCCTTTTGCAATGTATCCACTTCAAAATACAATATTAGATGTGATAAGATGATCCTAAGACTAGGTCTCCTTGGTATATATATAGGATACAACGGGTACAAATATAATGAAAGGGTGCGAAGAAGGGATTCATAGCCTACATACAAATATAACACAATAGATTTAATAATTCAATATGGGGATTAATAAGGGGTTTTATACATAACATGGGCTTTATATGGGGCTTTGTCTAGGGATTAACATACCCCTCCCCTTCAACAAGTGTTGTCCTCAACACTTGACAACCATGGGTGTGTATACATGAATAAATCATCTTCCCATGTCACCTTTTCCATTGATAAGTTCTTTTACTTGACGAGGTACTCAGTAATTTCTTGATTTTACAACTTATTAATCCTTATTTCAAGAATTTTTTTTGGTTCTAGTATGATTTTCCCTTCTCCATTCATATTTGATAAAATAGTTTTCACTGGGATCTTGTCATCGGTTTTATTCTTTAAGAAAGAAACATGGAAGAATGGATGTACACTTCCTTTTTGTGGATGAATAACATGAACATGATCTTGATCAGGTGGAAAACCCTTAGGTATCTCTCCAAATAACTTGGAATGATTGTTGATAACTTTTTGGAGATCCACTAGAGTAGAGGATATATATGTTTGAACATTTATTGATCTCAATTGTGCAGTTACACTATGGTGTCCCTTTTTGAGTAATTTTTTCATGTTGTTAGAGCTTATCATTTTAGAGGGTTTCCCTTGGATACCTCTAAGCTCAATTTCCTTTCCGTTTGAGGAAAATCTCATGAAACGATATTGAAAATTAAAGGACATTGTTCCCAATGAATGTAACCATTGGACCCCTAATACAAAATCAACACCACCTATTTGGATGGAAATAATTGGAATATCCAATAAATACTCCCCCATATTGAGCTTAATACTACGACACTTCCCTAAATTTTTTATGGTACCTCCATCCAAAATTATTAATTGGAACTTTGGTGTTGGATATACAAAGCAATTGATATCTTTTTCTAATTTGAAATTGATGAAGTTATGGGTACTACCAGAATCAATCAACATTGTTACCTTTTTATTTTTGATATATCCTTCTATCTTGAGGGTTTGTGGAGTAATGATGTTGTCCAATCCATGATAAGATATCATTGGAGTAGTCTCTTCTAGCTCTATGTCTTGTGATGGTTCCAATTCTTGATCTACTTCCTCTTCATTGTTTATGTCAAATAATTTCTTCTCACTGCATTTATTCCCCTTACTGTACTTGCTGTCACAATTGAAACATAGTCCCTTTGATCTTCTTTCATACATTTTTTGAGGTGTCAAACTTTTTGGTTGATGGATGGTTGTCTTATGAGCCCCAAAACAGTCTCTTCTTATTGTGTATGCTCCACTGGTATACTTGTGTGTAGCCTTATTCTTGCATTGAATATGACGAGAAGTTTACATATTATTTTCATAATATTTTCAGGATGTCTTAAGAAAATATCATGTTTATTAACCTCTTTTAAACCACCCATATAAGTTTTCAACAATTGTTCATAATTTATGTCATCCACCCTTGTGGCCAATACCTAAAATTATGAATTATAATCTTCAATATCACCTAATTGGTTGATTCTTGTCAATTGATTGAAGTAGTCATGTTCCCACACTTTCCCATATTGTGCTTCCAAGTCTCCTGTAAATAAACCCCAATTATAATGATAAAGATGGGGATGCCTTTTAACTACCCATTGATACCATTGATATGGTTTTATCTCAAATTTCAAGGTTTATATGTGAATCCTTTTCTTATCGTCCATAATATTATGCATTTAAAAACATTTTTCTATTTGGTTCATCAGGTAAATACCTCTGTTCCATCAAAATTATTTAATTCAATCTTGGGAAAGTTGAATTTAGGACCCCCGCCATAATTAACTCCACTATTAAAGTTAAATCCACTAGAAAATTGCTTATTGTTGACAGGTTGTTCAACTGAAATACTTCCTTTATTTTCCTGAGTTCCTTGAATTTTGATATTTCCTTTAGAGAGTCTCTCATCTAGAGCATGAAAGTTCATGGAATACATGGAATTTTGAAATCCCTTCATGGATTTTTGTATTTCTTCTTTAATGCCATTCTTATTTTCATCCATATTCTTATCCATCTTATTTTCCATTTCACCCATCTTCTTTTTCACGTCATTCTTATTTTCTTCCATCTTATTTTCCATTTCATCCATATTCCTTTCCATTTCTTGAATTTTTCTTTGCGAGTTTACCAAATCATTATTTGTCATTGAGTACTTGACACTCAAATCATTAATTTGTTCCTCCAATTTGGACAACCTATTATGTATCTCATAATTTTCTTCATTATTTATAGATGAGACTTCAAGAGGTTTAATTGGTGTTGAAATAATTTTTGGACCCATGTAGAAGAAAATTAATAATACTCCTCTTTTCCTCTTTATCACAAATTTTGAATCACCAAAAACAGACCTCCCAATAAAAAGTTATGCCAATTGCAAATTACATACTTTTCAAACTCTTAATTTGGACTCTGTCCTCCTGGATGATATTCCTTCTAATGTATTTATGTAATTTCAGCACTTCCGAGTCTGAAATGTCATCCTATAGTACTTTTACATTTCTTCTCCGCAATTCCACATGTTTGACCACAATTGGATGTGCCAATTGAAAGTTAGGGTAACTTCCCCAAACCTTGCTGATTTTTGGCCTTTCCGAGAGAGAAAACTTGTATGGAATTCCATGTTTCCAATATGTATCTGAATATGAAAAATACACCAAAATACGAAGGACTTTCCTCTTTCAAATGCAACCCGTCTCACTGAATTTGGATCCTCTCTGAAGAAGATATAATGATTTTACCTGAAATACATGTTTGATACTAGTAATAGGGCTAGTCAAAAACCCTTTCTTCCACAGGGTCTATCTCCAAAAGTATAATGACCTAGAAGTTGAAATGTTTACCATAGATACCTTGATATGTATTCTAAATAATCTCTAAGTTTCTGTGTATGAATCATCTAAAAAAAAGTTATAGAGAAAATTCTAAGATGACTTGCTTGGAGAAAAAAAAACCTTAGGATCAATGCTATGATACCAATTGTTATGATCCAATGCCTTAAAAATGATAAAAAGTCACTAAATTACAGCCCACTTCGAGGGAGAAACCTCCTTTTACAATATACTCACTTCATAATACAATATGATATGTGATACATATCATATTGTAATAATTCAATAAGGGGATTAATAAGGGGTTTTATACATAAGATGAGATTTTTATGGGGCTTTGTCTAGGGATTAACAATCCACTCAAAACTCAATATCCCACAATCCACTGGTATTCTCCTACAACTGTTTCAAATTTCTTCCATCTATCTTCCTTTTGACCTTCCCAACCCAAGGAATGTACCCTACACTAATATCATACCATTGTGCATCCCATTTTTTTTATTGAGGTCTCTCTACATGTAACTAGGAATTTCTCTACCGGGAACTCAAGGGAACTCACTACCAGAAAAACTACCAACAAATAACAACAAACACTTGTTGTTACAGTGAAACTCCAACATGAGTGCACCCTTCATGCATGAAAACTTGGCTCTTTAATATTCAACTCCAAAATGATCTAGCATTCTCCAAAATTCCCCTAGACTTCTTGCTCTAGCTCTATTCCTCTTCTTTCTTGTTCTTTGCTTCCTTTTCATGCCAAAAAATGAATGTGAAAAACTGCCTATTCTACCCATACGTATTTCCTCTATTTTCCATATCCCCCATAAGCTAGCATCACATTTTATTTATTAAAAACAAAAAATATAATTCACATATTACATCGCTTGGCCATAGCCATATTTATATATACATTATGCATTAATTAAACCTAGGATTATAGTGGGGATGTTACACCCGAACCCTAGAACTAGGGACATAGTGTTGACCAAGGAAATCCTCTAGCCACCTCCTATGAGGAACTAGTGTCTATCTCTATTATACCACACCCAATGGGGAAACCCTGTCAAAAATTAAATGTCATGCAAGGTAATCTCAAGTATTTGACCCTAGACTATGAAAGCCTACACCTCTAGGTCTTAGTACCTCACTATCCATGAGAGGATCCCATTTCCTACTCACATCAATAGGTTCTCAAAGAATTTGAGCAACCCATAGCGAGCTAGTGCCCCTCTCATAGATGGGTCGCCCTTGACCTAGGTGTGGATCTCCTCAAGATATCATTCTCTCTAGAGAACTATGAATTCTTACATACCTACACAAACCACATTTGTTTAGGCCATATCATCAAAAAAATTATCATCTAACTCACTCCCACACTTCTCCCTCACCTAGGGGACTCCTTGGAAAATTTGGGACATAATACTTAGTTTTGTCCCATGCAAGAATCCCCCCCCAATTCCTACATTGGTCAATGTTGATATTGAACCTAGTATGTGCATTGGCCATACAAATTTTTCCAGGGGGTCCCATAAAAAAGTTTGGGCCCTAATCTAAAAAACTAATCCACATAAATAATTAGGCCACCATCCTTCCAATCAAAACTCTGATTTATAATGGTTAGTTTCTTCATAGTGAGATCAATAATATATAAGGCCTCCTCCTCTTCTCCAAGCTCATTCTCCACCACAATCAACGATGACTTGGAAAAATTGAGGGAAACCATTCTTATAGAAAATTCCCAATCTTCTTGTTGCTACTATCGGCTCATAAGACTCTGATCGATGCACCATTGCCATCATCAGATTTTTCTTTCTGAGCTCTTCAAAAGGGAACTTTTTTATTTTTTAGATTTAACACTTCATTTGGAAGCCATTTTCCCAAGAAATATGAAAGTGCTACAAACAAAGAAATATGAAACTGCAAGAAAGTAGTTATCCACTAACTAACTTAATGTAATCAATTTAGATTCAATGTTAGATTCAAAATACCATACACATAATATCATCAAAATCATAAATTAACACAAAGAATCAGACGAGAATGAGAGATCCTTTATTGATAACATAAAAAGGGGTTGGTTACAACCTATAACCGTTGTAGCACAGTCCAAAAACTAGGCTCCAAGTTCCTCCACCAAAGGCTGAAGATGTATGGGAGTGCTTCCAACACTTTGTAGTCTAGAAGGTCCAAGGAAGACAAAGGTGTTCTTCTTGACAAGATAAAAATAATGAAAATTATGGAAACAAGGGTTTCCACTTAGAGGGGACAATCTCAGACACTAGGGAAAAAAGGCACTTGCAGGATAATCTTCAAAATGATAGCATAATGGTGCATTTATTAACTATGTTTTCCCCCCACCTCTAGGCTTTCTTTTATACTCCATTTTGATGGTTGGAGTCATTATGTACGAGATTTAGGAATTTAGGGAATAGAAAAAACCATAAACTCCGCCTGAAATGTAGGTATTATATTTTTTGATACAAAATTAACATGTATGTGGGTTTCTAACAAAGAACCCACATACGTACATGAGTTTCTTTAAGGAAAGTCACATACACTTTGGTAAATGAGGTTTTAAAATATTTTTTTTGAGGAGGAAAAAGGGGATTTAAGTCCTGCAAGTAGGGAAAGGGATGTAACATAGGCCAATGATTCATAATATGCATGTATAGTGGAAAATGATGCTATAACAAAAGGAAACTAGTGTCAACTTTGGAAAGTTTTTGAATCATGTTTTCTATATAGATGGTGTATCCACCTATCGATAATGTTGATTGTGATAATATAAAATTATGACAAGAAGGTCATATAATCTAGTAAAATGAAAAATTAGGAGTATATTCTCTAAAAGGAATTCAAGTACAATATCTATAGAAACATTTGATGAAAGCGAATTCTATGCAAAAATGGGCACTGCATTTCGTTTTAAAGCATTTTGTGTTGCTAAAATTCAATTTTAGTCAATGGTTGAGGTAATTAGAAGGTGTGTCTCAAGAATATTATTCTTGTCGAGGAATAAACTAAGGAAGGATCAATCGACCCTTCCTCCACCATAGTATTATCCTTGATGTGGAACCTAGATAAATGTTAGTTGAGCCTTCCTCAAGCATAATATTCTTATCGAGGGAAGTGTTTGACATCCTTTCTTCCAACATAGTATTTATGTGAAGGGGTTGTTGGGCCCCAACAACCCCCTTCTTTTTCTTTAATCAAAATCTAGGGTCCCTCGAAATTTTACTTGGATTCTTCATTTGTTTCCCTTTGACTTGATTTGATTGGTATTGGTTTGCTTTGTTTTGAGGTTGGTTTGATTTTATATTCTTTTCTTTTATTTGGTTTGAATTTCATGAAATTTAAATGCCATTTCGTTTTGCTTTCTACAACGTTTTAATGTTGATGGACGAGCTTCATAATTTGGGAGTTTTTATTACGACACATTTTTTCTATGACATTTGTTCACATTTGATCAAATTTGAATGAGGGAGAGACGAACATATAAATCTTATTTTAAACGAAAACCTTAATTTTTATCAACTTTTACTTTCGTTTAAATTATGATTATGTTTTCATCTTTTTCTCATTAACAATCATTTTCACAAAATCATTTGGTAGGTTTAATTAATTAAATTATTTTGTTAGTTTGCATCTCATTTCAAAATAAAAATAAAATAATAATAATAAAAAGAATTATCCATCATTTGTTTGATTTTGTGAAAACCCAAAATTAATATTTTTCTCCTCTCCATCAACTTGAAGTTTCTAGAATTTTAAGATCATATTTGAAAGGAAAATATAAACAATGTTTGTTTAGA